>CAUYRT010051415.1:0-62286 GCA_963574885.1 Lepilemur ruficaudatus
TTTTACTGCCAGAGAATATGTGACTAAAAGCATAGATTTCAGGACACTTTGGAACATCTTGGTTAACAATTTTATCTCTCGGGTAGGTTGAGTCAACTGACGACCTCCCGATGTTTTCTGATTTAATTATATTTAACAAACAACAAAAAACAAGCAAAGTCATAGAAGGAGATAGCATCAGTTAGAATTAAAGAGAGTACATTTTTTCCTATATCTTGAATAAATCATCTTACAAAGTACATTCCCCTACTGCCTAAATAAGCATTGTAAAGTTTAACTACATGCAGCTGTGTTAGAACATCAATTTTTCTCCACTAGGTGACCTAGGACCTGTCTTAGGTCACTTAATTTAATTCCTTGCCCATTTTACTGTATCAACAGAAGAGAAGATAGTCATTAATGCCGCCAGTGAGCAAACACCATTCTTCCCTTGGCCCTAAAAATGGACTTTAACCTCCCGCCCGAGTCTCCATCAATTAAAATCTTTAAGCAAGCAGGTTTACGTGAGTTAATTACTTTGCTTTTCAGTTTGCAAGGTACATTTAAACAATATGGCTGTACTTTAGTCAAGCAGATGAAGCAGCCTGACTTCGGCCATTACAAGACAAAGGAAAAGTTTTCCTTCTCCCTTTTATGGCCTGGCTGGTGATAGTGAGTCCAAAAAATTTTGTTTAAATAAAAAATTCCTAAACCTCTATGGTTAAGCAACATATTTTTCCTGCAAACCATAAGGAATGAGGTTTGTGATACCCCTGCTGTTGGATGGCAGGAAGGAGGTGGGGAGGGGAGTTTCGCAGTGCAGGCTGGAGACGCAGCCTCCCGGGGCATGAGCCCTGCAGGGCACTGGAGTCTCCAAGTACTCACGGCTTCCTCAGCAGGCAGAGCCTCCCCACTCCCCCTGCTTTTTTATTTTGAATAAATATCTTAGACTAATTTTACATTTACAGGAAAGTTGCTGAGATCGCACAGAATTTCCATGTGCCTCTCACTCCATTTCTCCCATTGTTAACGTCTGATATGACCGCCATGCATTTGTCAAAACTAAGAAACTGACGCTGGAACACTGCTCTGAACCAAACTCCAGCCCTTACTGCCACCTCTTTGTCCGTGAATGACTCTTCCCGGCCTGGGCCCCTGCAAGACTGCACCAGTCCTCACTCTGCCTGGCCTCCTCCCGTTTCTCATGACCCTGACAGTCTGGAAGAGTTCTCCTTTTTTTTTTTTTTTTTTTTTTTTTGTGGAGACAGTGTCTCACTACATTGCTCAGACTGGTCTCAAACTCCTGGCCTCAAACGATCCTCCCGCCTCGGCCTCCCAAAGTACTAGGATTACAGGCGTGAGCCACCATGCCCGGCCCTCCTTTTTCCTTTTTAACTCTTCAGCAGGTTATTCTATGAGGAAACGCCAGCCTAGGAGGACTGAGGGGACCGGAGGGGACTAGGCGGAGAGTGTGGCCTTCCTGTTCCAGACGTGCAGGCAGACAGCTGCTGGTGGCTGGGCCTTTCCTTGTTTTGATCTTCCCTGTGAAATTGTCAAATCAACACCAGCACTTCCGTATATTCCTTGGCCTGGTTACCGTGACACCGGAGCACTGCTGGACTCCGCTCAGAGTGGCTTTCAGAGCAAGTTTGAGCCTTATAAGAAACTTGTTCTCATAACTTCATAATTGGTCACATCCCTTGGAGCCAAAACATTGTCTGTCTGGTTCTGCTCCCAGATACTTTTGACTGTTAACTAAAACATGCGTATATACACGTATACATGTGAATGTGTGTATATGTGTGTATATACATGTACATATTCATTTGATCTGTCAAAGATGCTTGTGCTCTAAGGGCAGTTCCAACAGAAGTGGCCACAGGCTGGGTAAGTCCTGCCCTATAGGGTTAAGGAACACATCAGAGACCAGCTCTCCCAGACGGGTGCAAACTACGTAAGGAAAAGAGGGCTTGTTTAGATTTGCCCAGGGCCTAATTAGTGCCTCATGAACCTAGAATATCATCATTTAGCTCCGCACTCAGACAAAAGTGAAATGAGTCTATGCCATTTGTTTATTTGTGTTTACCCTGCCTGGTTCCAAAAACAGTGTTTGCAGTGGAGACTCAGTTCCCTTTCCGGACCATAGGGAAACCTGAACTGCAGAGCTGGGCTCTTGTGAGCATATTTCTGTCCTAGAAACCCATATCCTGTCCCCGTTCCATGGTGCCTGAATCCGGAACCAGGCCTGTAACTGTGGCCACTGTCCCGGGTCCTCTGAGTGGCCTGCCCGGGGCTCACAGGGTCCATTTCTCTGCAGAGCTGGAGAAGGAGCTGTCCCGGAGGCCCAAGAAGGTCTGCATCGTGAAGGTGGTGGGGACGCGAAACCTGTGGAAGAACATCGTGGTCCTGTGTGTGAACTCGTGAGTTGGGGGGACATGTGCCAGCCGAGGTGCAGGGTGGGGAGGGCAGGCAGCAGGGAGGCCACAGGGCCCTGCTCCCCCCACAGCTGGAATCACAGCCTGGGCAGGGCCCTGGGAGGGTGATAGGCCCTGTCGGAGCTTCCTAACAGTGGGTCTGCAGGGGGACATGGGCTTAGAGATACAGACCTCCTCTAGGAAGCCTTGGCAGCTGGCACCCCTGGTCAGTCGCCCCAGCCCAGACCAGCTGCTGGCCACCTTGCCTATGAGCTGCATGGTGCAGGAACTCCCCAGATGCAAAGGCAGGAAGAAGGCAGTAGGCCAAGCTGGGTCGCCCAGAGACCTCCTTGGAAGGAAACCCTCTCTGCAATTCAGGAGAGCGGCTCTCAATGGTCTCGTGTACCCCAGCCTGTGTACGCCCTGTGCGCAGGGCCTCCTCACCGCGTGCCTCTTAGTCCAGAGGGAGCCAAGATACACATGCATGTACCGTCTCATGTGCACCATGGAAGGAGACTCCAAGGTTGTAATTTGCAGGCCCTCCCTCGGGAGAGGGGATTTGAGATCCACAGGCCGGTCCCTCAACCCAGGCTGCAGAGAAGCTGTGCCCTCTGTCTGCAGCCAGCCCTGCACCCGCAGACCCGCAGCCCAGCCTGGCCAGAGGCCTGACCCCAGGACATTCTCGGGTTGTGGTGGGTCAGGCTGCAGTGGCTCTGCCTGAACCCCGAGTGTGACCCCCATGTCCTCCGAGAAGCCCCTCCCTGCTGCTGTTCATGTTCAGGCCGCCTGCTGGGCCTGCGGGGGTAGGGGGAGAATCACTCAGGCAGCTTCTCGGCAGCCCCTGTCACGGGCTCAGTGTGTATCTAAAACATCTTCCTGTCTCACAGCTCAATAACCCTGCCCTTCCCTGACTGTGCAAGGTGGACCAGGGTCAGGGGTCATCTGGGTGAGGGAGGGAAGGGATTTTACCCTCGTTTGTGGCTAGAGGTCATGGCGTATTGCCCGTGTTCATGAAAGGTCTCAGGGATACTGCCAGGTAAAGAGGGAGGCTCGGGCTCAGGACCTACCCCCACGGCCATTTCTGTCAAAGCAGTTCCATTTTATCAGCTCTTCATATTGGGGTTCCAGACTGAATTTCATTTGGGAGGGGTACCAAGGGTTCTACTGCTAAAGCGATAGAAGGGCCTGGATCTAACATACACCCTCATCCTACAGATGAGGAGACCCAGGCTCCCACAGCCGCGCGGGGGCCATGCCCAGGGCCCCCAGCCCTGCCTGCCTGCCCAGCGCAGTTGTGGCACGGGCAGAGCCCACCTGGGCTGATGGCACGATTAGGAGTCGAATGGCCGCTCCAAACACACAAATCTGACATAGACAAGATGGCAAGTTTCCATTTTGACGATCCCTGTTGGGGGAACAGGGGATCAATCCCTCTGGTTTTGTCGTCTTCAAATTGCCTGTTGTGGTCAGAGCACTTCATTTCTACCAGAACAAAAAGGTAGAAATTGACCTGCAGTGCCAGCAGGCCAGGAGGAAGAGGGGTTCTCTGGACCCTAGGAGGCCTCTCCCCCCACCCCCAATGAAGGCCATCGCTGAGTTACAAACGGCTGCGCAGACCACGGGCGCTGAGCGTCCCCCAGAGCGAAGGCGTTCCTCTGGCAGAGGGGGGCTTCCTCCTGCAGTGCAGGGTCTGCTGCAGTTGACCTTGATGTATCCTCAAGGTTGGGTGAAAAGCACTTAGATTTCCCTGAAGCACAAAAGGGCCCTGACAGAGGGGAATGTTTAGCTCTGGGATGTGTGCCAGCAGGGACGGAACAAGCGCGCTCAGCATAGCCGGCGCATCACATGCAGCCACGCCCGACTGGACCTAGGGATGCCCTCGGACGTGGGCGCCAGCAGCCTCCCTGTGCGTGCTCAGCCACGTTTTTAGTCCTGTCTTCCGGAGTGGACGTGTGTTTCCCAGCAGGTTTATGTCTCATAAGGGGCAGTAAAGAGGGCTGGCCCAGGGCCATGGGAGGATGCAGGGAGAAGTTACAAATGGAGACAAAGTTTCCTGAAGACCAAGTGGCCTGACTCCTGCCCGGCTTGTGCAGGCCGCGCTGGCGAGTGTGGCAGGTATGGGTGGAGCCATGGTTCTCTGGAGGGATTGCCAGCCTTCCAGAGGCCTGGGCGCCCAGCCAAGAGGCAGAGGTCCAGACAGGTTGCGTGTCTTCACGGTTGTCACTTACCCGCTGAGAACCTCGAGCCCCTCTACGCCTGTCTGCCCATGTGTGACGTGGCTGTGACGGTAGCTGTCAGGGTGCTGCCGTGGGGTTAAGGGCGTGCATGCAGAGTGCTTCGTCTTACGTGTTAGACTCCCATGGCAGATCGAATTTGAACAGAAGACCCAGCACTCTTGTGCCCACACCTTTCTGCTAAGGCAACGGCAGGAGAGCACGAACGTGGACGCCCACGAGGGGCACGCGCCTGACATTTCTTTGACGCCTTCTCTTTTGCATTTCACCCTGGAGTAGGGCCATGGATGGTAACGCGTGCATTTCTGTGGCAGCTGAGCTGCTTCTCTGTCTCCCAGTTACCCGACATAACCCCCAGGAGATGGGGTGGCCCTAGAGTCAGCGCCGCCCACCCACCACCCTCTCCGTGTGTCTCCACAGGCTGACGGGGTTTGGGATCCACCACTGCTTCGCCAGGAGCATGATGGGCCACGAGGTGAAGGTGCCGCTCCTGGAGAACTTCTACGCTGACTACTACACCATGGCCAGCATCGCGCTGGCGTCCTGCCTGGCCATGTGCGTGGTGGTCAGGTTCCTGGGGCGCAGGGGAGGGCTGCTGCTCTTCATGATCCTCACCGCCCTGGCCTCGCTCCTGCAACTCGGGCTCCTCAACCGTGAGTGGCCGGGATACTGGGGAGGGGAGCTGGTGAACCCCACAGGGTGTTTGAAAGGGCTGGTGAGACTCGAGAGGTCATTCGAAGATCAACAGGTTGCAGAAAGTGCCTTGGGAAGGACGGGCTTCAATTAGAGCGTCTGTGCAGCCTGCCCCCTTCTGCCCCTGCCCCGCGCATCTGACTCCCCACGGTCCTGGTGGGCCTGACTTTGCTGATAGGCAGACTGTTTCTATGGAATCCCTCGCGTGACAAAGAAGAACAAAGGATTGTTTCTTCCATTTGACATTAAGAGGGAAATAAATCTGTTTTGACTCCCTCACATTGGGGCACTGCTTTTCAGCAGATGGTCCCAAGTTCATCAGCATCTCTTTGGACGAAAGAATTTCTCAGTAAAGGTTAAAAATAACCCAAGGAAAACTAGAGAGTCCATCTAGCCCTCCAGGATGCTCTGTGTAGCTGCTCACCAACAGACCACCACCTTTGCATGTGGAAAACCACCATGGCGTCTGCAGGTCTGGCCCAGAGCACAACAGGAACGAGGGGGACCCCGAGCCACTTTCTCTGCCCGAGCAGGGTCCCAGGACAATTCAGGGAAAGCGAAGCCACCAGGCACTCCCCTCCCTTACAGGGAAAGTGAACCCCAGCTGTCGGCATCAGACTGATGAGTGTCCTGTTGCACCCCAGATCAGAGCAGCCTTTTTGTGCAGACTGGATTATAGAATAGCTAGTTTCAAACTCAGGAACAGTTTTTCCAGCTTGGGCAAAGTTCTTATGCATTCTACACCTTGCTGGGAGACTTTCAGCTGTAACTCATAACAGAAGTGGCATCTGTCTCCCACCATCCCCGTTCCCCTGGGGGGCGCTGCCCAGCTGCCCTGGCAGGGTGCCTCAGCCCTGGGGTCACCAGTGCCCTCTTAGGCCCTGAGCAGGAACACCACAGAACCCTGGGCACTGGGGACGTAGCTGCAAGGAGCAGAACTAGGGGGAGCAGAGACGCGCCTGGTGGCCCCCCTGCAGTGCTCCTTGAGCACATACCAGCAGTGACCCTCCAATAGCTTCATGTGCAAGGAAATCTGTACCCTTTGGATCTGCTGGGGTCTCTGTTGTGAAGGGTTCCATTTTCTCCCCAGGCTCTAAGGCCAGAAGGGTTTTAGGCTTCCCTTCCTAACAAAAAGATCTTTGTTTAGTGCAGTGTGAATTCCACTGCCCAGGCGGCTGGCACCAGCCCAGACACGGAAGGGAGTTTACTTAGAAACAAGTCACGTGGGAACGGCCTGTAATAACTCCATACCTAACGTGCTCTCTCCCCCTTCCCGCCTTCTCTCCCATGTCGTGCAACGTTTCCGTGGGCCCAGTGATCGGGAAGTACAGCCAGCACCCAGACTCAGGTGGGTCCCACGCAGCGTGTGCGTCCCAGCGTGTACTGCGTCCCAGCGGGCGTTTTCACAAAGACTCACAGACTTGTGGTTTCCGTCTCCTCTCTTTCTCCTCCCCTCCTTGCCCTCCCAGAATTGCAGCTGAAGTTGGCCGTAGGTTGGACACTATAAGGATACGTTTGTATTCCCTGACTCCCTCTTGCCCCTAGAAAGAGCGCCTGGTGTTTCCGCTCTGCGCAGCCTGGCTCGCATGCCTTCGCCCCCTTCCCTGGCACCAGTGGTGAGCGCGGGCCCTGACCCAGCGCCGACGTGGTTTGTCTCACAGACGGTGCCTGGGCCTGGCTGCCTGGCTGCCAGAGAAGCCGCTGTCCCACTGCGAGTCTCGCCAGCTTGCTGCTCTCCGACCACAGGGGACAGCAGAGCCGCTGCCTTGCACCTCGGTACCTCCATGCTGCTGTGACACCTGCCTGGCCTGCCCCCAGCCCGTGCCCCCATGCCCCTGGGGGGAGCTGAGCTGCGCCCCAGGGGAATGGCCCAATGGCATGCCTTTGCGCTATGCCAGAGGCCACCTTCTCTCAAGGTCGGATCCTAGTGCCATTTACAAGGTGCTGGATGGTGGAGCACTTTCCCTCCAGGCCCATAAATTCTTCTGTTTGAGCTTTTGAGATTTTGTTCCTTAAATCAACACAGACTCAGATACTCTGTCCCACATTCTGGACTGCTCAAACCTGAGGCTGAAACAGCCGGGGCTCTCTGGAACAAACACGGAGTCCAGGCAGAGGGGACGTGCTGTGGCCCTGGGGGTGCACCAGCCTGCCTTCCTGCCAGGTATGGCTGCGGCTGAGGAGTTCTGACAGAGGCTGCTGTAAGCTCGGGCATGCGCAACATACCAGGGCCTGGCAGGAGCCCAGCAAAGCCTCGTGCTGGGGGCCCCTCCCCCCAGGGAACTGCACACCCAAACACGCTGCAGACCAGGCAATGCAGAGGAGGGAGCCCCCGGGCTCGGTATAGCCCCAGGGCCTCCTCCCACCTGCCTGGCTTCCTCTCTCCCTCTGCTCACCCTCACCACCCCCTTCTTCCCATTCTCCCTCAGGGATGAGTGACAGTGTCAAGGACAAATTCTCCATCGCATTTTCCATAGTGGGCATGTTCGCCTCCCACGCGGTAGGGAGCCTCAGCGTGTTCTTCTGTGCAGAGATCACCCCCACGGTGATAAGGTGAGTGTTGGGAGGCGCCCAAGGGTGTTTTTCTTGGACTCGGAGATGAGTCCCTGGCTGCATCTCTGCCCCACCCTGGCTCCTGGACCAGGTGCACGGCGTGCTGGGCATGTCGCTTTCGTGACCCACAGCCATGGCGGCTTCGCCCTGACCCCAAGGGACCTGAGAGTTAGGTGAGAACCTGGCCCTGGGGTCCCTCCCATCCCAGCAGTAGCAGGAGGAACAGGGAGCAGGGGGCTTTTCAAAGTCCAGGAAATGTGGCAGCAACCAGAAAGCGGGAGGATTAAGCAGATCACTTAGGCCCTACATCTGCCGAAATCTATGTTGCCAGCTCTTCTACAAGAATTCATAATACAGCTATTTCAAAATCAAAAAGTAAGTAGAAAGAGCCTTATATTTTACTGGCCTGAGAAGTTGATGTCACTAATCCAAAGGAGGCCTCACAGAGAGAAAGCCCCGCCAGCTAGATCACCGATTTGTTTGAGAAACATTTACTGGGAGCCCACCACATGCCAGGCGCCGGGCCCGGTGGGTGAGACCACACCGCGCAGCCCTCGTCACGTTTGTCATGATTTCATACTTCCCTGGAGGCTGTGACTGACCAGTGCCGAGCGGCTTTTGTTTCAATTTGTAACGTGAGGCTTATTCCTCCCCAGTGCTGTAGCTGGGTAGTGGTTCACGGGTGCCACGCACCATTTACTGTTATTACGATTGTATCATAATAAAGGACATGCCTCTATGTGAGAGTGTCACTCGACTGCAGGCAGGTCATTTTCCTGATATTGTTTGTGACTTATTGAGGAGCTAATCTTGATTTATAAATCCTACTGAGCTTTCTATAGAATATCATTGGCATTTCTAATGCATATGCTTTTGTAAAATATAAATTGTGAGTGTGGCAGGCACTCAGCTGTGAGGCTAGACCCAGAAGTCAGCATGGTGACCCCTTCAGAGAGACAAGCAGAGGCCATTCCGGCCGAGGCGGATGTGCAAAGGTAATATTTTAGCCCCTGCAGTGCCGGGGAGGATGGTGGGGGCAGGCCGGCGCGTCATGGACTCCTGTCCTTTCCACGTTTCCAGTTCTTAAGCTGACGGTAGCATCTTCACATATCCTCACTTTGATTCATTCTACTGCGTTTTTACAATACAAGCCAAGCCTGGCAGCTACTGGGTTCCCGTAAGAAAATGCCAAGGTATTGTGTGTTTAAGAACAAAAAAGCAATTAAGTGCCAAGTAATTCGTCCTGTTTCTACCTTCTGCGTAAGCCACAGTGAAGAGATGAGTACACACCTTATTTCGTCATCCTTACAGTTGAAAGATAGCTCAGGCAGACAGCAGCTCACTCTCTGTCTTTGCTTCACGTAGTTAAATTTCCTTCCTTTATACGAGAATACAGCAAAAATGATGTTTTTCAATAGAGTAGAAGTCGCAGTCAGACCTCCTGCGTTTCCCACGGGCGTATCCACGGCCTTTGCATGATTATGTATATTTCAGGGCAGGCGACACCCCTTGACTCTGGCACTCTGGCAGTGGTAGGCCTCGTTATTCATTATTCGTTGCTAGATTTTGCTTAGCAAGCTAGACTGAAGGAAATAAATGTGTTGTCCTTTTCCTCTTTGATGCAAACCTGGAAAGATTTGGGGATAGAAATTCAACAAATATGTTCTCAGATTCAGCTTGCCAAGATGACAAACTAGAAAAAATATTTGACCCTTGGTGATGTTTTTGTACCTGCAGAGGATGAAAGGAAACTGAGTCCAAACGGGCCCCCAGCCAGGCTGGAAGAAGGTCTGAATCACTCTTCCTGCCATGAGCCCTTCTCACCCATGCCAAGAGGCCATGGCTCTTTCTTGCAAATACACTCAGGGACAATTCCCATGGAGTCCCCAGTGGAAATGGGTGTTCCTACCATCCCCCTAAGTTAAGCCTGCATGGGGAGCTTGGGGCTGTGAGCTTCATCTTGCTTAATGCAAAACTAGCCCTTTTCTGCAATGCTGTATTAAAAACAATTCTTCTGAATAAGAACAGTAGCAAAGATTAAGATGCCAGGATTGACTGGTAACAAACAAGAACTTTTCTGCACAAAAGCTTGCAGAAATCCATTGTCCCGGGGATGGTAGAGATGAAGTGGAGTAAACTAAACACCATCTCATCAGATTCTGCCCAGGCTTCATGGTGCAGAGAGCCGCTGCCTCCCGCCCGGGCATGGTCCAGGTGGCATCTTCATTAGCCAATGCACAGCTGCTGCTTAGATCCACTGCTAATACTTCAGGAGCTGGGTGACTTTGCCTGTGTCTGATAGCACCCATCTCTGCCCTTGGTGTGGGCAGAAGTGGCCTGGGATCCTGGGTGGATCTAGAAGAAGCTGATGGCTTTTCTGTGGCAGACCACATCTTCGGCCCACTGTCTATCTGGAAGCTGCAGGCGGGAGCCCCTGAGGCCTGCACTGGTTTCCTGTCCCCTCTGGAAGGGGTTGGGTGAGGGAAGAAGCAGGTGCTGGAGCTGGTGTCACTGTCTGACGTAATGCCTCCCAGGGGCCCCAGAGCCCTGGGACTCAGCTGCACAGTCCCCATGCTCTGCCCCTGTCACTCCCCTGCCGGTGGCCCAGCCCTTTCCAGGTCACAGTCAGACTGGCCTCCCTGAACTGGGTCCTGATGTGTGTCCTTTGCTCTGTTGTTGCCGCAAGAGTAGACACCCTAAGGGCCAAGATGAATTGTGTTTAATGTGGCATTTCCAGCCTGTTTAACTTCTTTAAAAATGTATATCTTTAAAAAAAAATCTAACATTCGATAACAGAGACCAGGAGAAGCCAGTATGTATTCCACGGCCATCGCTGCACCGAGAAACTGTGTGGGGTGAGGGACGGCCCAGGGCAGAGCAGGCGGCCAAGAGCCTGGGGCTTGGGGCCTTGGCCAGCAGAGGAGGAGTGAGCTGGGGCAGCCCGTGACCCCGGGCCCGCCTCCCTGCGTGGCCTTGGGCAGGTCACTCAGCAACTTTAGTTTCCTTGCCTTAAAATAGACCAGTCGCACCTGGCTTGTCCCATGGTGGTGAACAGAGACGGAGGAAGAGGGACAATGGATATTATCATTCCTACCTGGATAGGTTTGGCAGTCACATTTATTTCTGTAAAAACTTGGTACAAATACTTGTTCATCTTTGACTTCACGGACATGGAGTAAGGACAAATTAAGTAATATAAAAAAGGAAATGAAAAGTGAGAGGTTTGTTTCCTGTGTTTAAATGCAAGATGGTGACGTTCACACGTTTAACAGTAATGTGAAGGTTCTGGAATTCTTAATTCAAGCTTGCTACTTCTAATATTCTGCCTGTACATCAGTCTTCCCATCCTTATTCAGATCTTATTACTAGTAGAATACAGATATCCAGTGGGCATTAAAATTTCTGTGCTCCTAAAGCACGTGACATCAGAACTTCCGACCTTCCTTTATCTGGGAACAGAGGGTCCCCGACTCGCCGACATGAGCATGTGCTGCCCTCTCGTGGCTATCTAGAGAAAAGCAGAAAATGCACAAAGTGTATTTGGGGGTAAAGAAATGAACTATATAAAGATACATCTCATATTATATATGCGTGTGTACATATATTGCATATTATACACACATAGCTATAGGTAGGTATTTTTCTAATGAGCTATAAATTATATATATTTCATTTCATCTGGCATGACTAACACGAGAGATTAGTGTGACGTAGTTCACCTGGCACCACGTGAGTAACTTTTGCCCTTCGGCAGCGGCTCCACGCACGCATTCCCCGCGGTCTGCAGCTGCCGTCCTGTGCAGCAGCCCCCACATGAGCAAGGGAGTCCCTCTCACGGCTTGTCACTGCCATCCACACTCGATGCTGGGGAGGTCAGGGGAAACCAGGGAGGTTTTGGGGGACATGATGTCTTACTGGTATCAAAGGCCCCAGCCAAACATGTCCCTGATTCCTGGCATCTGATCCACGCTGGCAACAGCCTGTGGCTTCCTGAAGGAGCCAAATGTATCAGAAAGACCGAACGGCTATTTTAGGTGTTCACGTTACTCATCTTACAGATGGATCCAATCTCGCTGCCCTGTGTAGTGGTCATCTATATTTAACCTGTCCTACTAGCCTGGGCGAGCTAACCTTCCTCCCTAGGAAGCCAGCGTGAGCCGCAGCATCCAATATTCATGAAGCACAGATAATGTGTGCCCGTTGATGTTCTGGAAAATAATTCTTGCCCTCGAAGGACTCATAGACTAGTAAGGACAACAGGCATGAGAAAAAATACTGACAGAAAGATGCGGAATGTCTTTGAAAGGTGGCGGGGGACTCTGCCTGGGAAGGGGTGGTTGTCTGGGGACAGCTGCAGAATCACCTCTGCCTCCCCTGTCTGCCCTGTGGGCCTGGCGGCACCGTGCTGAGATTGTCTCCGCCTCCCTCATCAAGGACTTTCTGATACAAAGTGCCCATGACTGCTACAGCCTGGGGAGAGGTGGCTGGCGGTTTTCCTCCATGGCAAGGGAATTCTGTCACTCCCTGGGTGTGTTAGTTGTCTGTTGCTCCATAACAAATCACCCTGAAACCTAGTGGCTTAACGCAGCACACATTCATTATCTCACAGCTTCTGTGGGGCGGGAGTCTGGGCACAGCTCACCAGGTCCCTTGCTCAGGGTCTCTCACAGGCTGCCATCCCCTGGGACAGGACCCGCCACCAAGCTCAGACAATGATTGGCAGGACCCAGTTCCTCACAGGCTCTTGGACTGAGGGTCTCAGTTCCTTGCTGGCCATAGGCCGGGGCCACCTCTGTTCCCTGCCACATGGACCTCATCAACATAGCAGCTTGCTTCATCAAAGCCAGCACTAGTCTGCTAGAAGTCACAGTCTTTTGTAACCTGATCATGGAAGGGACACCTCATTACCGTGGCTATTTTACTGATAAGAAGAAAGTTACTTGTACCCTGTATCCTGAGGTCCAGCCCACACTCAAGGCACAAGGGTGTGAGCACTGGGAGGTGAGCATCCCTTGGCCATCCTAGAAATCTGCCTATGACGCCAAGTACGTGTGTGGGTGGTCTCAGGCAGTGGCTGTGCTGGTGCTAGGGAGAGCAGCCTGAGTAGAATTTGGTCCTGGCCTTGAAAACCTCTGAAGTCTGTTAGAGACACACAGACATGCAACACGAGAGTGTCTCTGGGCTATCTCAAAGTGTCCTGGGGATATGGGTGGGAGCACCCAGGAGGGAGAGAGGGCTCAGCTAGCTGGGATCTGCGGCTTGCTCAGCCTGGACTCTGAACCCTGACACAGACTGGGGACTCGCAGACTGGAGCCACACAGAGCGGCCCTGGAGGGACTGAGTGTGCACCGAGAGGGAGCAAGGCTGGATTTTAAAAGACCTGGAGAGTGAGAGGGTGAGGAAGCAACGTCTGCAGGGCTCAGCGAGTCCCGGGGATTGGCCGGGGAGGCAGGAGAAGGGCTGCAGTGGCTGCAGCACCTCTGCCACCCTTTGGGCCTCCATGGCATGGCGGCGCTGGGCCCATAGGAGAGGCTCAGCCTCCTCACTTGCCAGTTCCTGAGCTTCTTCATCTTGGGTTCCTCCCGCACCTGACTGTCCCTCCAGACCCTGCAGTCGGGTGTGGCCCCTGTGGTCGCCCACCCCCAGCACTTACTGCACATCACCACCCCTGGAATCAATCCATGGATCTTCCTGCCCCCATGTTATTAACAGCTACGTTAGCACTTTAGCCTTCCCAGCACCTGGAGGTCAGAGCTTTTGCCATCCCCAACTTACAGACGCAGACTAAGGCTTCCGGAGGGGAATCTGGTCGGTGGTGGAGCCACATTGCCAGTGGCTCCAGAACTTGTGCTCCTGGCCATTGCGCGCCCCTGCCTGTGTAGCAGGAAAAGTCTGTTTGCAGCTCGCTTCGGGCTGGTCCCGCGTGTCTGGGTTTGCTAGAGGCTGGGAGGCCCGTAGCAAACCAGCCCTGCCTTAACAATCATCTAATCAAAGAAACTCCATCAGGCCCCTGTGCCAGGAAGCATGCCTGGCGTGGAGACCCCACGATGAACACATAGCTCCCTCCAGAAACGCGTGAGGCAGCTCCCCAGCCAGACAGCCTGGTAGGAGGGCAGCTGAGCCCGAGTGAGCGATGGCACAGCTGAGGGACCCCAAGGCCAGGAGTAGCGGGAAGGGAAGATGCCATCTCAGGACCTGCAGGCCATTGAAGGGCTCTGGGCAAGCAGGTGGCACGGTTAGTTCTGTGTCCTAGGAAAACCACTTAGGCAGTAGTGGGCAACGTCTAAGGGGGTGGGACATGCACCCACAGAAGAGGAGAACTAAGGCAGCTGGACAGGAAGGGGCCTGCGGAAGGAAGGAGTCCAGCCACTCCCGGGCTGTGACACTGTCCTGCAGGGCCGTGTGCTTGCTGGGGCTGCCCTGTGCCCACCCAGCCCCAGGCCTGAAGGCAGGGGAGCCCCTCGCCTCCTGGGCCTGGTGCAGCTGCCACGGCTGGATGCAGTCTACAACGGTGGGGGGCCGTTTCTAAGGGGAGGGAGAAGTGCATTCTGTTTTTTTGTAATGAGACATGACCAAGCAAGGGTGGGAGACCACCTCTTGTCCCCTCCACGCACTCCATTATCATTCTTACATTCCATTCTGTGAAAAAAAGGTTTCCAAATCTGTAATTCTTGCTGTGGTTTCCATAGACCAGAATGTCCAGTTTAAGATCGCCACCTGGGGGCCCCAGAATGCCTGTCCCCCGTCTTCCCTTCCTGGGTCACCCCTGCCTGGGTCCCCCTCCATGCAAGTCCCCCCAACCCAGGACTGGTCTGAGAGGGTCCGTGGGGGCAGGGCAGCAGGTCTTAAAGGCAGGGACTCTTCTCGCCCTTGCTGTTGACAGTGACGCCCTGAGAAGACCCCTGGCACAGGGGACAGACTGCTCAGTCCCACAGTGCGAAGAGCAGAGCAGGAACCCTGGAGCAGCCACGGGTGGCAGTGGAAGGGGAGCCACGGCCAGTCCCGGGGTCTTGGAAAGAAAAGGCAGGGCCTGGGTGGCTGTCCAGAGCTGCAGATGTGTGCTGGCAGAAAGCCCAGTCCCCTTCCCACGGTGGGAAGTTTCAGGGTTTTCTATAACTGATAATTTACATACCCCACAAAATTCATCTATTTTAAGTAAACAATTCAGTGACTTTTAGCAAATGTATAAAACTGTGCAACCACTGCTACAATCCAGTCATAGAACATTTCCATCACCCCAAAAACTCCCTCAACCCCCTTGCAGTGGGTCTCTTGTCCCTGCTGCCAGCCCCAGGCAACCACAAATCTGCTTCCTGTCTCCGTAGATTTGCCTTTTTGACATTTCGTATGGATGGAAACATACAATCACTTAGCGTCAGAGTTTGAAATCCATCTGTGTCGGAGCCTGTCTGAACTCATTTCTTTTTATAGATGAGTAATATTCCATTACATATGATATACATTTGTGTTGTTTCCAAGTCATAATGCTGCAACGAACATTTGCTTGAAGGTTTTATACGGACGTATTTTTCACTTGTTTTATAGAAGTAGAATTGCTGGGTTGTACAAAAGTTTGTTTAATTTTTTAAGACAGTGCCAACCAGTTTTTCAAAGTGGCTGCGTTGTTTTATACTTCTACCTATGATTTTCTGTCTTTTTGAGTTGTCATCCCAGCAGGTATGAAGTGCTGTCTCATTGTTGCTTTGCTGTCATGTCTCTGATGACTAAGCATGTTGCACATCTTCTCTCGTCTTGTTGGACATTTGTAGTTTGTGTAGTTTCTTTAGAGAACTATTTGTCAAATGTTTTGCCCATTTTTAATTGGGTTATCTGTCTTCTTTTTGAACTGTAAGATGTTTTTATATATTCTGTATCTAAGTCCTTTATCAGATACATGCTTCGCAAAAATTTTCTCCTAGTCTATGGCTTTTCTTAATTCCAATGAAGTCCAACCGATCAGATTTTTCTTTTACAGATCCTGCTTTTGATGTCATATGTAAAAAATCTTTACCTAACCTGAGATCACAGATTTTCTCTGTTTTCTTCCAATAGTGTTATAGTTTTAGCTCTTACACTTAGGTTCTATGATCTGTGTTGAAATCATTTTTGTACATGATGTGAAGAGTCCAGCCTCATTCTTTTGCAAATGAATATCCTATTGTCCCAGGACCACTTGTTGAAAAGACTGTACCTTTCCCAGCCATTGAATTTGCCTTTGTCAAAAATCAGTTGACCGTACACATGAAGGTTTGTTTCTAAACTCTCTGTTCTGTTCCACTGATCTGTTGATACAGCAGTACCACACTGGCTTTAAGTAAGTTTTGGCTTTACAGTAAGTTCTGAAACTGGAAAGACAGGCTTCCAGTTTTGTTCTTTCTCAAAATTGTTTTTGGCTATTCTGGGTCCTTTGCATTTCCATGTAAATTTTAGGATCAGCTTATCACTTTCCCCCCAAAAAAAAGAAGAAGAAGAAAATGAGCCTGGATTCTGATAGAGATTGTATTGACTCTATAGCTCAATCTGGGAAGAACTGCCATCTTTACAACATTGAGTCTTCTAATTTCTGAACATGGAACATCTTCCATTTAGTTTTATCTTTGTAAATTTCTCTCAGCAGTGTTTTGTAGTTCTTCAGCATACAAGTCTTGCATCTCTTGTTATTTGTTTCTAAGCATTTTATTCTTTTGATGTTACTGTGAGTGGAATTTTCTTAATTTCATTTTCATTTTTCTTAATTTTCATTTTTCTTAATTTCATTTTTTGGGTTGTTGCAACGTATGTAGACATACGTTGACTATTGTATGTTGATTTTGTATCTTGTGACCGTGTAGGACAGTCTTTTGGTGAGTTAGAAGCCACCTACGGTGCCAGCCAAGAGAACTGTAGACTAGTCAGGAGTAGAGTTACATGCCTGCCACCTACCTGCTGCAGGGACCTGCCTTCAGCCCCTCTCTGCCTCAGCAGGTCCAAGGACAAAGGTCTCCTCATTTAAGGGTAGTACCTTATTCGATCCAGCTCTGTTAGAAGATTCTTCCTTACACCAACTGAAATTCCCATCCCTGTCCACTCTGCTGGCTGCTCGGGGGCTGGGCAAACCACTCCACCCCCCCACTTCCTCTAGACAAGACCACCTCCACCTGTCCCCTTCAGTGAGGCCCCAGAACTGGGGACCAGGCAGCCCTCTCTGGCCTGGCCTGTAACCCAAGCACACGGTCCCACTGCAGCCTGGCACAGCACTGCTTTCTCGGTGGCCACAGAACACCTTTTAGCCCCAGGAGTGTGTTTTTAGGTTAAAGTAGAGCGGTCAGTGCTGTAAGGGATTTCTAAAGTGTTGCATGTCTGCTAAGCCCTGTGAGGCCCTTGGAAGGCACCCTCACAGGGCAAAGGAGTGGAGACAAATGGCTCGTGCTCTGGGCTTGGTACTCCCTGAGCTTGGTACTGCAGTGGGTTCCTCTCCGTCAGTGCACAGCCTCATTTTGGGGACCCTTCTGGCACAATCCCCAGAAGTGAAACAGTCTCTCCACTGGTGGTGTGCAGAAAAATTTTAGGAAATGCAAGGGACATCAACTCACAGTGAGGAAATTATTGTGCTTTAGCATATATATTCCAATCTCTCCAGTTATGACAAGGAGAAAGTCTCTGTTAGTGCTGATGTGTCTTAAATACCCTTCCAGGGGTGGGGAACCTGCGGCCTTAAGGTGAAACGTGGCCTTCTAGGTCTTTAAGTGCGGCCTTTTGACTGACTGCAAATTTTGCAGAACAAATCCTTTTATTAAGAGGGGGGTAGCAGAGAAAGATGGAGCTTTTCTTGCTTCCTTCGGTGCTCAGTTTGAGACATCTGAGATGGGGCATGCCCTGGGGCCCTGCAGACTTGGGGCTTCCCCGGTCCCACATGAACTTGCCCCAGCCCTCCAGGGTGGCACTCTGCACGCCAGGGTGGACCCAAAGGGCGCCGACTGTGTGCGCTGTGCCTCCTCCTGCAGGTGCGGCGGGCTGGGGCTGGTGCTGGCCAGCGCGGGCTTCGGCATGCTGACGGCGCCCATCATTGAGCTGCACAACCAGAAAGGCTACTTCCTGCACCACATCATCTTTGCCTGCTGCACACTCATCTGCATCATCTGCATCCTGCTGCTGCCCGAGAGCAGGGACCAGAACCTGCCCGAGAACATCTCCAACGGGGAACACTACACGCGGCAGCCGCTGCTGCCTCACAAGAAGGGTGAACAGCCGCTGCTGCTCACCAACGCCGAGCTCAAGGACTACTCAGGCCTCCACGACGCGGCCGCTGCAGGCGACGGGCTGCCGGAGGGCGCCACGGCCAATGGCATGAAGGCCATGTAGCTGGTGGCACCATCCTGCAGGAGCCCCCAGGGCTCAATAGTTTGGGGCAGTTTGGGCACAGGTTTACAGACCAGAGACCGAACGGTGGCCGGGTGGGAAAGTCCAGCTCTGCAGCCACCGCCAGCCAATCGCGAGACTTTCAACTGGTGTGGGGAAATTCTGTCTTTCCAAAAGTCCAAGAAAACATGGGTTTGAGGAGACAAACTCTTTGGAAATAATCCTTCAATGACTTTCTTTCCTGCCATTAAATATTTGTATTTATTTTGGTCATTTTTATGAGAAGCACTTTATTCCCTTTCCCTCTCACTGATCACAGAGTGGAACCACCTCCTTCGGAAGCAAGAGGCAGTCACGCCAAGGGATATGCTGGAAGTGGCCACCGCAGTGGCCGGTCTCCTCCCTGGAGGTGGGACACTGCTCCTTGCCTGCCACCCGGGAGCCAGTCGTCACCTCAGCCACCTGGAGCCCGCCCAGGCTGTGCACAGAGACAGGGCGCTATCGAGGAGCATCTCTGGGACTGCATTTTAGACAGAGCAAAATGTAAATGAACTAGGTTTTTCAAGAGTCTGTGTACGGTTTTTTAAAGTCTTTTTCTTTCTGTTTGTACAGTAAGAGCTTCGTTCTATGTGTCGAGGGAAAGCAGCTCACAGATATCCTTAAAACCAGCTTAGTTTTTCTTCTGGATCATCCTTTTGTACCTTGATGCTGGAAGCTCTTGGGGAAAAGCTGAAACATCTCACCAGAATCTTAAATGATCAGTGTGATATCGCCACAGCTTGCTGACACCAGGTTTGCTTCGTTAAATACACAACTAGCACATGTGCTGAGGTCTGAGACGTGTTCATTTTTATTAATACTCTTTCCCAGATTTGGCTCCAGCAGAAAAGTACCCTTCTTCAGTCAGCTTTTTTGCCAGCACTACTTGAAAATGTGGCTACTTTCCGAACAACAACAGGAAAAGAGCTCACAGGGATGACTGAGGCCAGTCCACAGGAGGGAGGGCTGCTCTCCCAAACACGGCCCGTCACCCACATTTCTAGCACACACCACGGAGATCACCAGCTTGGACGGCTGTCGCTCTTACCGACGTCACGCCAGGGGGCACCTGCGGGCGCTGGTCCCCCACGCCTTCCTCAGTCTGCTCCCTGCTTCCTGTCACTCGCTCAGCACAGAGCTGGGGCTTGGGGCAAGGAGTGGAGATTCCTCACAGGTGAGTCCACATGACCTCCAGCCTCTTGAAAGCATCACGGCAAACCGAGAGAAAGCAATAACTCACCAAAGTTGAACTCCCCCCCTTGGCCCACTGTCCAAGGGTTTTCATGGTGTTCCTCATTTTGCCCCAGGCAGTGAAGGTTTCCTCTTGGTGTTTTCAGAGGAAACTTGTAGGACACTCAGGGCCACTAAGAAACAAGCCTCGTTGGTGCGGTGGCACCACTCTGCAGCAGCTCAGGCAGCAGCTTTCCTGGACAACCTGGCCTCTTACTAGAATTGTCCACCTTGCCCCTTTCTGGAGAGCATCTTTGCTGCGGGTTGTATCTTTCCAGGGAAACCACTGTCTCAGGCTTGGGTGAGGCAATTAGGTGAGAGTTGCTAGAATTCAAAGGGCCAGAAAAGGGGTTGACCTTCTCCCCTTGCGGCATCCCACCTGGTCTGCTGCTTGCTGTCTCCGCCTGCCTCTCCCCCACGTCTGGTCCACACGTCAGTAGAAGCCCACTGACTCATAAAGACATGGTAGGGGGCAAACGCACCCACAGCCAGGTGTGTTTCCAGCAGCTGAACCATGCTGTCTCGTCCACCAACACCTGGGGTATCAGAACCCCGCGCAAAGCCCAGTGCCCGCAAAGGAAGGCTCTCTGGCCGGCCTCTCCCCAGCTCCACCTGATCCAACTCCAGCTCATCCTCACCTTTCCTGGTCTTTTTTGTTCTATGTTTCAATGCTAGTTTGCATTCACCTTTGCAAGGCCTTTCTTTAGATCCATGCAGCCTTCTTGTGCCAAACTTGTGAGACACCTTTTACCTTTTTTAGAGTACTTGCTACAAAGCCACTTGGCAGCAAACCCATTAAGTACAGGATAGGACAAATCCAGCGGCCAGGCCAGTAGGCAGTTGGGAAAGATGGGAAGGAGCCAGCGAGGCCCCTGAGCCTGCACCTGGACAGGTGCACATCTGCACCCATCCACCTAGCATGAGGCCACCCTGCAACCCACTTACTGTACTGCAGGACTTGTTAAGCAATGCAAGTTGTGAGCAGTCTCACACTGGTCATGTAGACCTTTATAAAGAAATGCATCGAAGCTGCCAGTAATCCTAGGAAGTTGCAGGCAAGGTACGGCACTCACAAGCTTCTGGTCCAGTCTCTGATCTCCACCTTAAACGACAACAATAAAAACATTGCTCCTCACATCAGCAATCAGGACTAATCTCAATGACTAGAAGAGAAGCTAGCTTTGAGGCCTGGGCTCTTGGGAGCAAAGTCTAGCAGATGTGAGGCCAACTTGCCAACGGCTGGCAGGTGATATCTCCCGGCCAGCACACAGGTCCCACAGCTCTCTTCTCAGGGCAGCCTGCTCCTGTTCTGTTGCCACCTTGGCCTAGGGATATCTGAAGCTCTTGAGGAACACCTTTATGAAATGCAGCCAAAGCAGAAAATGTGGGCAGAGCCCCATGAAATCCAATACCAAGCGAGCAAGACACACCCAGGCCTGACACACATCTGGGCCGCCTGGCTCCTGGCGGGGGGGAGGTTGCTGTGGCTACCAGCTCCCAGTCTGTTGAGCTTGAGCCCCTCAGTCCCGCCTCCTTCGTGGTCAGTAGGGAGATACTTCTCAGGCTCCTGCTGCTTCAGCTCAGCCCTCCCACCCCCAGGGAAACAGAAAGCTGTGTACTCCCTGCTACTCCCCTCCACCCGCCCACCCCTGCATCCTGCTAGCCTAACCTGTCAGGGAGCTGTGACTTCTCAATAAAGTTACGCACAAATGTGAACACCTGAGACAGAGCTGGATACTTGTTCATTTTATTCTTTTTCAGAAATCAGTTACTCTTACAAAGTACCTTGATTATTAGCACCCAAGATGAGTAGGAAAAAGTTTTAAATGTTTTTGTCTTCTAAGAGTAAAATCACCTGCAACTGGAGAACAGGGGCTGGTAAGCTTGTTTGGCCGTGCGCAAGGGAAGTATTGCACTCAGACACCACGACTTCCCGGGTCAAATGTAAGTGCTGAACTGGAAGTGCCATAAGTGTGACATCACCTCACCCAGCCCCCAGGCAGCACATGTGCTGGGGGCCACACTCGACTCTGTCTTATCTTAAAAAGACACCACCTCACTTTAATGTACCGTGTGTGTTTTGGAAAAGCAGTGTGGTGTGTTATGTCTAGCAGGGAATACTTCCCTCCCTCTGTCCTTTCTGCAACCCAACCGTCTGAGGTTTTACTAGAACCATGTTCCTGTACGTGTCGATGGGACTCCTCTGACGGTGCTCATTCATAGCACAAGCTTACACTGAGTTCTGAGCTGTCGTTTACAGCTGCGTATCTGCATGGTGTCGCATCTGTTGTACCTTTGGGGAAAATTTGTGTGTAAATGTACAGAAATAAAAATGTTGCCCCATTAACAGATTTCCTCTGGAATGTCTTCCCTACCTCACCTGATGGTATCCAACAAAGGGCATTTCACTACCACGATGACAAATAATAAAAGTCCTCCATGTGTATTCAGACCTTGCCGCATCACTACTTTCACTGCCTCTGTAAGCTGTGTCTTCGACTGCCCCGAGGGGGACGGTGGGTGGCCTCTCACTCTGCTTTGAGAGTCCTCGTCTTAAAAGGTAGTCAGAGGCAGAGACTGGATTAAACATAAACTGTTTCTCTAATGCCATTCTCAGACCACCTGAAAGATGGGGGGAGGGTCATCAGTAAATTTCAGAAGAGTTCTTTCTCTTGTTCACTTATGTTCTGCTGATCCGTGGCCTGAAGGTTCCTAGAGAGGTCAAGAAATGAGTATCTTACACTGTGACTCTGTGAGGAAAAACTGACTACCCAAAACTCTCTTCTCTAATGTAGTATTTTTTAACCAAAAGACAATATTTCTTTAATAAAGTATTTATACCAAACTCTTCTCTCCATAGCCCTGATTTTGTGTCATGGACTATTCTATTCCTAGAAAGGTGTCCACTCTGCTTTGCCAGCTGCGATCACGCAGGCGAGTCCTCCTTTGCGGGAGGAGGGCATCACCTGGGACCCAGACTACCCCTCTGATGGCCCCTGCATCTAGCCAGCGTCACTTTCAGCGCCACTCCTGCCTCCACACAAGACTCCTGCCACTGCAGGAAACATGTTTCAGGGCCCTAAACTGTCTGCCTCCAGCAACTAAAGGGTTCAGATGGACCCCAAAGCTTAGAAAGTTGTCAGTGGTCCTCAACCTTGCCTGTACAGAGAAACACTGGGGGAGCTTTTCAACCCTGCCAAAGCCAGACCCCATGAACCTCTGGGGAAGGGCCAAGATTGGAATTCACTTCACATGGTAGAAGGAAAAGACTAAGGATTAAAAATGACCCAAACAGGTACCTGAGATACTTGGGACTTGGGAGAAAAGAGAAAGGTGAAGGGAAGATAATGAAATGATAACAGGAAGAGCAAGAAGAACGTGAAGCCTTTGAATCCATAAAACTATAATGGACTTCTAACTGCCACGGCACTTACAGTTTGCAAAGCATTTCTACACACTTAATCCTAACAAGAACCCATCCAGATGGGGATTATTCCCATTTCATAGACGAGGACACAGGACCCAGAGAGGTTTGAGACTTCACCAAGAGCACAAGGTAGTAAGCAGCATAGGGTGGGCCCGCAAGTTTCCCCAAAAGAGAACACAGCAGGAAGAATTTAGCTGAAATGGGAAGGAAATAAACGCATCCATTCACAAGGCAGATAGAAGCCTGAGGAACACATACACAAACCTAAAGCACACTTATAAAGCCTTACTGCCTTAATTCTAATTGGGAATGTACATAACAGAGTCATGACTGATTTGAACTCTTGGATTATTAGATTACAGCCTTCAATCCCCACAGAATCCCATTTCCATCGCTTTTCTCTATCACTGACAGTCAAATGAGGGCGTGTGCACTGCCCACCTGGCTTTCTTCCTGCCCCAGGTGATCAGCACAGGCCTTCTGGCCCACGTGCTGGTGAGAAGAAAAACTCACAAGAGTAACCCTTTAAAAACAAAATGTGAATGCAAGCTGATGGCAAAATGAAATCCAATCCATTTATTTAAATGTATATTGTACATAAGTTACAAATTCTCACTTCTGCCACTCAGCTAGAACTTTTCCGGAAAAGTCTCCATTTCTTCTTTGATCCTGTTTTCTACAAGTAATGCGAAGTTACTGTCTGTGTTTTGAAGGTTATAGCTGACAAACACCTGCTTGTTGGTCTTCCTGGCTAAAAAGAGAAAACACATTGACATAGCCGTGACGGAAACGCTGCAGGTCCTATGCTCCTCACACCTACCTATGGCTGGGAAATGTGAACAGGGTTGTAGGAAGAGAAGGAAGTTCCAATCTGTGACTCTCTTAAGACAGCTGCTGACCCCGTCCTGGTCTCCAGAACGGTGGTTCTTAAATATGGTCCCCACAGCAGTGGCACCACCTGCAACCTTTTAGAGATGCAGACCCTTAGGCCCCTCCAGACCTCCTGAATCAGGAAGGTGGGGGTCTGGGCAGCAATCAGTGTTAAGAAGCCCACCTGGTGACCCACACACTAAAGTCTGAGAACCACTGCTCTACACAGAGGGCTGTTTTGGTGTTTCTATTTTTTTAACTTTTAAAAACACAAATAATATTAAACTATTTAAAATATTAAAGTTCCCCTTCAGTACCACCACTCTACCAATTCCATTTCCCGCCCAAAGGCAAGCCTGTATTTTTACGCATTTACATATGTTACATACACATACACACATAGATGCTATATACACACGTGTGATTTTCTCATATTGAATTCAGATTTAGCCCCTTTCTACAGAATCAATAATAAATAGCTGAGATGCATTGGTCCAAGTGCAAAACTCAGGCAGAGTCAGATGCCTGGAATCTGAAGGGAAAGGGGATGTCCTGAGGATAAGCGGGCAGAAATCCTAAAGCAGCTCATTGCTAACTGCACCTGTGCAGGGCTCCCCCCCCCCACCTGACATCACAGGACCACAACCCTCCTAACCAAAATGCAGAAGGGCAGTGCAGTAAGGCTGGGGACACCAGGCCACCTGCACCATCAGTAGAGGCTGGTTTAGAACACACATGTCACTGGATTCCATCCAGGTGACAGTTACATCCTGGTTGCTGCTGTCTTACCTGTAGTCCCACCAGGAACTGTGGGGGGGCAGAGTGGCTCCAGGGAGGGGGCCAGGCCCTGCTATGGCCCGGAAACCTCTTTGGGCTTCATTTGTTAATCAATGAAGGGTAGATAGAATCTCAGAGACATGTTTTTCAGCTATATGAATTAATCCTTTATTAAAAGGATTTGTTTTGTAAAATTTGGATTCGGTCAAAAGGCCACACTCCAGGATGCAGAAGACCACATGTGGCCCCAAGGCCATAGGTTCCCCACCTCACACTGGGACTTGCCAAGACTGGCCGGGAGGAGACTGTCAAGTCACTTCCTGTGCTGAGGGGCAGGAAGGTCCCCTCCCCCCCCAAGGGGACCCGCTACAATTCTAATCGCTCTAATTGCTAAAATAGGATTTCCAGGGAGCAAAGCTGTGTCTACTGGCATCAGCTCCCACAGACCCAGCTCTGCCCTCCAGAGCCACATGCAGCCGGGTCCCCCTGTCCATGCAGTCCGAAACCTGCGCTGCTCCCAGGCCTCCTCTTTTCTGACTTGTTTTCATGTTCTGCCTAAGACACTATTTCAGAACACCTCTCCTTTTTCACTATAATGCATTAATAAAGCATTTTCAACTGTAGGGCCCAGACCCAGGCTCGAGACAACTGGCACTGCACAGGACTTTGCTGGACCCTTTCCTGAGCCAAGCGCCATGCATCACCAGTCCCTGCAGAGATGCCGGCAGCCCTGCAAACCACTGACATCTAGCCACTGAGAACCGCTCACCTGCACGTAAACTGGTATGAGGTCTCCACCTTACAGACGTTCTGGAGCCTACTGTCCCTTACTGGCACAAAACCTACTCATGACCCGCCACACAAGATCACACTGTCCTTCTCTACCAGAGTGTGTTTTAGCAAGCCCACCCCGAGTTCTGCCTCCATAAACGCGAATGCTGCCCTGCGCCTTCATCTGACCAGGCGTGAGCACGCAGTAACCTGTCAGGTACAAGCGTGTTACCCCTCACACCCTCCCAAACACAAAGGTGCACGGTGTCTTCAACTTACCTTCCTGTGGTTCAGGAAAAAAATGATACAAACACAAAGGGAAAGAAACTGGGAGATCTGGGTAAAGGCTAAACAGGAATTCTTTGTATATTCTTTGCAACTTTTCTGTAAATTTAAAATTTCTTCCTAATAAAAAGTTACCAAAATATCTTACTAGTCAGGTATCTCTTAACTCCAGGGTAGAGAAAAAGTACCCTGCAAGTCCCTAAAATGCTGACCTCTGTGCACAGACGTGCACAGACGTGGGTGCGGTGCACAGACGTCTCTGTGCACACACGTGGGTGCGGTGAGTCTGGGGCGGCCTGCTGGTGACAATTCACCCTGCCCTGTCTCCTGTGCTGGCTCGTGTCCCTCCTCTGCCATGTGCCTCAATGTGCCCGAGACAGAGATTCCTGCTTGTTGGGGATCAGGAACATCCCCTGCCCAGGACCCAGAGGGGCTCTGTGACTGACTGCAGAATGGAGGCAGCCAGGACCACTGGGGAACAGGACTGAGCAGGAAGCAGGGCCGCCTTCCTGCTCGTGGTCTTGGGGCATCCAAACGCTGGTCATGGGCACGCGGGCCTGGGAAAGGCAGAACATGTGCCATCCTCACCTGCCCACCTGCATATTTATAGGAAGTGTGTGTTGGAGTATGAGGAGGGTGGAGCATTCAACCTCATGGTCTTTAACCCCCAATCTGCACCACAGACCAGGCCAGTGTCCCCTGCAAGCCCTGAAGGGTGTCACACTGTGAGTGAAGGGCAGTCCTTCCCACACAGGGGTGACACCTGCTCCACAGGCTGCACCAACTCCCTGGGAGGCTTCCTTGAGCCACAGCCCACAGGATGCTATAGGCATCACTCACTCTCTCCTCCCATGAGGAGGTGATGCACTTACGGGAGGGAACTAAATCAGCTCATTGACACAAGGACACAGCCAAGGATTACGTGGGAGTCCCTTGGGAACATGCTGGCCCTAAGACAGTGGTGGTGACAGGTGAGCACAGATGTGCCCCTGTAAAGACACAGTGTGCAAAGGTCTGTGCTTCCCAGCAGTAATGAGGTGACTGAACTTGATATGAAGAGTCTTTGCTTCCGAAGCGACTTGCCTCATGGATCCACTAAACAGTGGGGCTCCCTGGCTGGCCACAGGTACATACCTAGGCGCTGGGCAAGGCCAGTAGAAGTCGTGTCAGAAGTGTCTCCAAGGAGGGAGGTGGACACGGGGATGGAGTCCTGAAAGAAAAACAAAGAGTACACTGTGGCTTCTCCACCTGGAGTGAGGCCAGCCACACTGCTGACCTTCCAATGCTTCATAAGGGTGGCAGTGGCAGGTCCTGAGAGGGCAGACACAGGTGCTGAAGGGAAGAGGGGCTGGCATCTGCCAACAGCCAAGCACGTGAACCCCCTAATGCTATAAGGTCAGTACAGTTAGGACAAAGAGAAGTCACCTGACGCTGGAACCACAGTGCTGTTAATAAGTTTTAAGGCTGATTTCACATAAAGAGCTCATTTTGGTGTCGGAAACTCCAAAGCATGCTCGAGGGCAACATACAGCCAAGGGAAGCAAACAAGATCATTATGGCCACAGAAAAAGACAGCGAATCCCAGGGTCTGTGTGCGCCGGGCCTCGAGGCCACAGAAGCCACAGCCAAGGCAGGACGCCTGGTCTCCTCATCTCCGCCTATGAAAGAACACCCAGCTCCGGTCCCCTGCAGGCTCATCTGGGTGGTTTAAGGTCAGTAAGTGCCCCGTGACTTTGAGAAAAGGCACCAGTCAACAGCATCCAAATAGTGAAAACAATTTGTGAGGATAGTTGGCCAATCCCACTTCAGGTAAGAAGCAATAAAAGGAAACAAGCAGTATAAATGATGTTAAATAAATGGGCACTTTTGAAATCTGGAAGTAATCTTATTCCCAATTACTTTGGAAGTGATCTCTCTCACCATTAAAAAGGCCTAGCTTAAAAGGAAAAAAACCCGCTAACTTATAATATGGCCTAAATTGCTTTTATCAAAATAGCAGACTTCTAGGAGAAACAACTTGGGTACAGGGGCCAGGAGTCTCAGGAAGTGGCAAGGTTTACAGAGTGACAGAGGCTCTAGGGTTTGGTTCCCTCCACCCTGTCCTGGTGGAGAGTAGTGAACTGAACACATGCCTGCTGTGTGCCAAACAGACCAAAGGAACTGCTCCTCATCTCCCCTAAGAGTTCAAAGCCACTTCAAGGCAAGACAGAATCTGTTCAGGTGTAGAAAAGATAGGAGATCGAAAAAACACAGGAGAAAGATAAAAACATTAACTCCATGCTTTTTTGTTGAAAAAGATACAAAAATATGATCTTAATTCATGAACCTGCTGCTTACAGATTCCAAGTTCAACATTTAGCTGTACGGTCACAATATTTACAGATAAACCTCCTGGAAAAAGAAAATATACCTTACCAAGGTTGCCCTTTTCCACCAAAAATAAAATTTTAAACCCCATCGTATTATCCTTCTTAATAGTTCATTACTTCCCAAACCACACTGGACTCTGGTCTCCAGCAGATATATGCCCAGATGGCTCCACTGCAGCTGGAACACCACCTTCCACTCCCCACAGCAGGCCAAGGGTGTCCAAGCAGGCAGGAGCCCAGGTCCCAAGCCAACTTCCCTCAAGATGGTGGCGCTTGCCATCATCTAATCCTGCAGTCTCTCTGAACACCAAAAATCCCTGCTCAACCCAAGGCAGGCTGGCTAGAGGGGCAGCAGGGTTTTGTGGTTTCTGATCTCTATGGTCCTGTCATACATGTGCAGGTTTAGGAGATGGGGAGGGAAGAGCCCTCAGACCCTTTGGTGCCGTTCTCCACACATGGGCTGGCAATCTTCCTGGGAAGAGCCAGACGGTAAATAGTTCAGGCTTTATGGGCCACAAAGTGTCTATTACAACTGCTCAACCCTGCCACCACAGTGCAAAAGCTGCCACAGACTCTGCCTGCATGGATAGGATGGTAGTGTTCCAGTAAAACTTTATTATTAATACAAAAGTAGACGGAGGGCCAACACACAGGCCACAGGAACCTTGGGTTTCCTGCCTGAAGCTAACGCTGCAGCTCTTTTCCCGACTGACTCAGCCCTCTGCCTCTGGAGGGAACATCCAGGCACACGATCTGGCCGGGCAGTGGGACTGGACTTCTGACATATTAGGTAACAAGAGACTGGCTCCTGTCCCTTTTCCTGCCTGATCTTGGTACAGTGTAACTTTCCAGTTGAGAAAATACACCCCACTGGGAGCTGTGACCACGATGTGGCCTGACCACCAAAGCAGTCCAATGAGGAGCTTGCTTACTTACTAACTTACTAGTCCAGATCAGCTCCACACAATGGGCCTGAAAGGAGTTCAAGGAAGTGACACCCCAAGTCCTCCTAATGCATGGTCCTGATCCTAGGTGGCCCAGAGCCCTAAGCACTATCTATTACTAGATGAGGAAAGACAGAACGTGAGGCGGCTCCAGAGCAATGGCCCTATCCATTACCCTGGTCCCCCATACCACCTCCTTCCTCCAACGAAAGGCCTGGAATTGCCATCTGCCCACAGGCTGGGACTCTCCAGAAAAGAAAAAAAAGAAAACACCCAGGAAAAGAAGAGAAGGGAACGCAGACGCTGTTTCCTTGCCTAGGCATTTCCGGGTGCTGTCGTGCACAACTAGGACTCACCGCATGACTTCCCACCATCCCCGGTGCCCTCAGTCCTCACTGCCTGACTAGCTGCTGGACTAGTCTCACCTATTCATTCAACAAGGACTTAACGGGCAGCTTGTCAGGGTCATCAAACAGACAAAGCTCACAGTAGAACCCATGGAACACTCAACGGCACAGAGTGAGAATGCTAAAGCTGCCAGGAGGCCAGCACTGCTGTCAGTAAGCACTGAGGAACATGCAGGGGCAACAAGGCCCGGCAGGTCACTGCAGAGTCTCAGGATTGTGCTCTGAGTTCATCTCATGAAAGGTTTTGAGCACAGGAACGAAAATATCTGACTTCATTCTTAAAACTATCACTCTGCTACCCTGGTTATAAGGTAGTGTGTGGGTTGAATTATGTCCCCCAAAAAGATACGTTGAAGTCCTAACCCCAGGGTACCTGTGAACATGACCTTATTTGGAAATAGGGTCTTCACAGAGGTAATTAAGATGTACAATAAGGTCATCCTCAATAGGGTAGGCCCTTAATCTAATACAACTGACATCCTTTAAGAAGAGGAGAGGCTGGTCCAAGTGGCGTTTACAACTGATAGATCACAACCAGTTACAGTTCTCTGTTCCTTCTCCACTCCCACTGCTCCACTTGATTAACCTAAAATAAATAAAATTTTTTAAAAAAAGAGAGAAGAGAGGAGACACAGACACACAGGGAGAAGACGGCCATGTGATGTCGCAGGCAGAGACTGGAGAGATCCATCTACAAGCCAAGGCCCACCAAGGACTGCCAGCAACCATCAGAAGCCAGGAGAGACGCACAGGAGGGTTTCTCCAGCAGGGCCTCCAGAAGGAACCAAGCCAGCCAACACCTTGATTTCAGACTTCAGGCCTACAGAACTGTGAGAGAATAAATCTCTGTTGTTTTGAGCCACCCACTTTGTGGCACTTTGTTACAACAGTCCTAGGAAACTAATCCAGGTTGCAAAAGGGGAAGCAGGTAGAGGAGAGATAGAAGGTTCCAGGCTTGGCCCAGGGTGGCAGGGTGAAGGCGGTGAGGGGTCTGGATCCCTGTATGCTTTCAAGACAGCAGTGCCTACAGGCTTGCTGACATTAGGCACGTGGAGCCTGAGAGAAAGAGGAACTGAGGATGACTGCGAGGCTCTGACCCTGAGCACCCAGGAGAACGGAGGTATGTTACAGAGATGGGCTGGCTGTGGGGAACTGTTCTGGGGAGAGATCAGGAGTCTGTTCCTGAATGTGCCTAGTGAGAGATGCTAGCAGACATCTACGCGGAGACGCAGAAGTCCCAAGTTCTGGAAAAACTTGTCTGTACTGGAGATGTAGATAAACGTCGGTGTGGTCAAAACAGAGGTGGCATGACAGCTAAGAGGCAGACAGCGTCCCCCAGCGCGCATATATGACCAGCGGGGCGCCCCAGGACACTCCAACCTACAGAGACCCAGAGGAGGAGGCAGCCGGGGCGGCGGACCGGGAGACGGGCTCCGGTGGGCCTCGAACCTGTCTGGTCGCTCACAGCTCCCCGGAGTGGACATGGACCCGCAGGCTCCCTGCGACAGCACAGGAAGAGCTCGGGAAGGTCCGGGGAAAGACAGTGGGGGACCCCAGCTCCCCGCAGCCCCCGCGCCGGCCGGCCGGCACTCACGTAGCGACTGCACATGGCCACGGCGAGGTTGCGCAGGTGCGGCGTGGCGCCCACCCACAGGAAGAGCGAGTCCGTCAGCCGCATGACGTGGAAGTGGACGAGCTGCTCCCACAGCCTGGCGCTGAAGTTGTGCAGGGAGACGTCCCCGGCCGCAGAGGCCAGCGGCCCCTCCATGCCGCCAGGCCAGACCCGGCCGCAGCGTCCGGCTGCCCCCGTGCCGCCGCCGCCGCCGAGGCCCAGACCAGGCAAGAACGCGCCGACAAGCCCGAGCGCGCCCTCGCTTTGGGTTCCGGAGGGGCGGGGCGGGACCTGCCTTCGCTGTCGGTTCCGGAGGGCGGGGCCTGCCTTCGCTGTCGGTTCCGGAGGGCGTGGCGGGCCGGCGGCAGGCTCCGCAGCGAGTGGGCGGGCCAGCCTCGCGGTCCGCTGTGATCCCGCCGGTTCTCGCCGCACGTCCGCACCGCTTTGGACGCGCCAGGAAGACCCGCCCTACTCGCGGAGTGAGACGGTGACCCTCCTCCTGGCAGCCTTGTAACTCCAGGGAGGCCTTGAACGTAGCTAGCCTTAATTAATTATGGCACTGATATTGGGAGAAAGCCTTTAAAGGGAAAATTACGTGGACTGAGTTGGAGCGGAGGGACAGGCACTGCGTTGGACTCAGAGCCCCCCACACCCCGGCTGCAGCCGCGTCCAAGCACGGGCTTGGGCTAACCCCTTGCCTTCTCTGACGCTCAGTTTCCCCAGGCAAAGTGAAAATAAGAATAGGTACCTTTCGGAGAGGTGGAAGGGATTATGAGAGATTACATGGGAAGCGCCAAGAATCATCCCATTATCATCCTTCCTCAGGGACCCTTTAATTTTAATCACTTTGAGACACTAGGGATTTGAAATGAGGAGGACCTCAATGGATTAAGAGAGAATGTGGTAAAACCTGGGCCCATTTTGTCAGGTTCTATTACATTACAACTGACTTCAGGGGTTTAAGTCACAGCTATAACAGACGTGCTTTTTAAATCTCTGATACATCTAAGTTGACTAAATAGACATTTTAGAGGGTATTTTTTTCATAGTTTTGTTCTATTTGCTAATTATCAATGATTCAATAATATAGTTAATTTTCAGACCAATATTTTTGCAGCTTTGTTAAAGTATAATTAATATATCATAGCTACACATATTTAAAATGTACAAATTGAAGTTGTTGTTTATTTCAGGATATTATGAGGGTACAAACATTTTGGTTACATTTTATATCTTTGCCTCACCCAAGCAAGGATTAGAGGCATGCCCTTCCCCTCTACAATGCTAAATTGAAGCTTTGACGCGTATATAACCTGTGACACCATTGTTGCAATCAAGATAGTGAACAAGTCCAGTACCCTCTCATGCCCCTTTTTAATGTTAATGGAAAAAACAAACTCTGTAAAATGTTTTAAAGAGGTTTATTCTTAGCCAATGTGGGTGACTATAGCCCAGGGAAAATACAAACCCCAGAGGCCTTGAGTAAGTGATCCCCAGGCAGGCAAATTACAGTTTGGTTTTATACATTCAGGGAGGCAGGAGTTATAAGCAAAGACATAAATCAATTGATGGAAGGTATACATTGGTTTGGCCCCAAAAGGATGTATCTTGAAGCAGGGACTTACAGGTCATAAGTGGATTCAGAGATTCCTTAATTCATAGTTGGTTAAAAGAACAAAATTTTGTCTAAAAATTTGAAGTTAGCAGAAAGGAATATTTAAGTTAAGGACGTCTGCTAATCATAGAACAAGCCACAATATACTGGGTCAAAATGACCTGTTAAGCAAATTGATGGCCTGCAGGTGTCACTTAACCCTTGTTTGGCATGGCCTTAGGTCCTGTTTATAATTTAGTATCTTATTCCCACGAAGAGTCTGTTTTGTCAGTCTTATAATCTGTATTTTAACATTAATACTGGTCAGTTGTTGTATCCAAACTCCAAAAGGGAGGGGGTATAATGAGGCATGTCCAACCTCCTGTCCAGACATGGCCAGGAACTCAGTTTTTAGGTTTCTCTGGGGTCCCCTTGGCCAAAAGGGGGTCCTTTGAGTCAGTTGAGGGGCTTAGAATATTCATTTTAGTTTACAGTCGTCACTCCCGTCTGCCTCCACCACACTAATTTGTTTTCTGTCACAACAGATTAGTTTGCATTTTGTGGAGTTTTATATACGTAGAATCATACAGTCTGTACTATTTTTCATCTTGCTTCTTTTATTCACCACAATTATTTTGGGACCCATCCATGCTGTGTGTATCAGTAGTTCATTTCTTTGTATTGTAAGCAGTGCTCCATTGTATGGCTATACCACTGCTTGTTCATCCCAGCACGTGTTGGTGTTCATTCGGGCTATTTCCAGTTTGGGGGATATTACAATTTCCAAAAGAAAAAAATCACAACAAATTTAGTTTAAAGATCTCAACTGGCTTTATTTTTAATTCTAGAATTGGGCAACACTTCTTTCTATAAAATACAGTAAGTGTCCCAGTGAGCCGAGCAGAGGAGGTGGGCTTTCTGGACAGAGAAGAGCGCTCAGGTGAAGGACAGAGAACATATTAGTCGTTTTAAAGGTACTTTCTTGTAAGGTGGGTACAGGGAGACAGAACAATAGAAAATATTGATTAATTGATATCAGGTTAATTGACATCAGGGTTAAAGCAGAGGTAATGTCATTATCATGCCATTGAAGATTAAAACTGGCCTGTTTGGGAAATTGGCTGTTATCTCTCTTGTGATTTATTGGATCAGATGACAACTTAGTTTGGGTTTAGTGACAGGGAACTTTAACATGGGTGCTTCCATTTGATTTTAGTCTGGTCTGTTGGTGCCTAGTGTAGATGCTTAGTACAAAACAATGGCCTCCTATAATTTTTATTTAACACAATAAAGTTGCTGTGAACATGTGTATAAGTCAGTCTGGGTATGGACATTTCTTGTAGATAAATACCTAGGAATATTGGCTGTATCATATGATAGTTGTATGTTTACTTTTTAAGAACCTGACAAACTATTTTCCATAGTGATTTTACCATTGTACATTCCCAGGAGAAGTATATGAGAGTTCCAGGTCCATCACATCCTTGTCAAACAGCAAGGACCATATCAACTACTTGGTATGGTCAGTCATTTTCATTTTAACCATTCTAAGAGGTATGCAATGATATCTCCTTGTGGTTTTAATTTACATTTTCTTAATGACTAATAAAGAACCTGTGATATTGTGAAATATATACAGTATTTGGTCTTCGTCCCATCTCCAGGCATACAACTCCTAAAATCCCTGGATTCTTCAAAGTAATAAGAGTGTCTTTTGTATGATAATGAGTTGACTGGTGGCTGGCAGCCCCTAGGTAGCCCCAGGCTGGGGGTTGGTCACCAGAAAGACCAAGGCAAGATGAGAGGTTGGACTTGCAGCCCCATTCCCCAACCTCCAGTGATTGCCAACGGCCAGTGGTTTAATCAGTCATGCCTCTGCAATGAAGCCTCCATAAAAACCAAAAGGCCAAGGTTGGGGAGCTTCCAGATAGCTGAACAGGCAGAGGTTGCTGGAGGGTGGCCCACCTAGGAAGGACATGGACGCTCTGTGCCCCTTCCCCTATACCCCACCCCACGCATCTCTTCATCTGTATGCCTTGTAATATCCTTTGTAAACAGTTGTGTTCTGAGTTCTGTGAGCCACTCTAGCAAATTAATTGAAGCCAAGGAGGTGTTGTGGGAACCCTGATTTACAGATGGTCAGTCAGAAGCAATGACAAAATAACTTGGCTTGCAACCAGCATCGGGAGTGGGGACGATCTTGTGGGGCTGAGCCCTCAACCTGTTGTAAGAACATAGTAGGAGAAACTGGGTTTGTTTTTTCTGCTCAGAACTTCAATTCATACTCACATCATGCAAGTCTTTCCTTGAAGGAGACCTTGGCAGTGATGCAGTGGGTGTCCCAATGAAGGGAGGAAAGTCCCCTGAACTCACCAAGTGGGTTCTTGGCTTCACAAGGGAATTAATTCAAGAGCGAGCCAACTAGTTTTATTGAGACAGAGACAGACAACAGATCCTACTCTGTAGACAGAGTAGGGGTCCTTCCCCGAGCAGGGGAATGGTAACATTTTTAAATGTTCAAAAACCCATACATTACCAACATTGTATTGAGATCAGGCCATAAAGTTTACTCGTAAACTGCCATCACAGAAAGGTAAACACAGACAGTCTGTAAGGCATCCTCAGTGGTCCCTGCTGGCAACTTGCTGGCGACTTCCTTGTTCGGGGCGGTAAGGGTCCAGTATCAGTCAAAGGGGCTGCACTTAGGCACTCTCGACCTTGCTTTTCTGCCTTACCCCTACATGAGCAGCACGTCTGGGCATCTTTGGAGACGCCATCACAGTAAAGAGGGAGGTTCCCAAGGACGAGGGGAGAATGGGCCAGAGCGCAGGTGGACAGAGAAGGGCAGCCCTCCCTGTAGCAGGGCATGTAGGAGGTAAGAACGGGGTCCAGTGAAGTTAAGTGTTTGAGGAAAGGGAGGAGGAGTTGTGGGAATCAAGCCTGATCACCTGTTTTCTTTGTGAAACCAGAAGCAGGGTTATCTGCTAAACTTGGGCTTGGGTAGGGTCAGGGCTAGGGGCTACAGGGAAGTGTTTCAGGGGTCCCTCATAACATCATCTGAGTTAGCCAAAGAGGTGGGGAGGGGCCCACCAGGACTCACTGGCCACATCACCTACTCTGCACCACCCAGAAGCTGCTGCCCACTGAGGGTACAGCTGAAGTGCCAACCCGGAGATGATATGTATGAGGATGGAGCCACCCCAGGCACCTGCATACACCCTGAATGGAAGTGTCCTCTGTAGTGCTGGTCCACAACAGAAAGACTAGTTGAGGCAGGGAAACAGGGAGTGGAAGCAGGAACAGCCCCACTCAGCACTGCTCCCAGTGGCCCATGTCAGGACTTGTGCTCCCCCAACCTGCACTGTGGACTGAAGGATCAGAGGTCCCATTTCCCAGGGGACATAGCACGAGTCCCAATGAGCAATAAGCTATAGCTGCCACTGGGCACTTTGAGCTCCTTGTGTCCAAAGCCCCTCGAGCTGAGAAGAGTCACCATCCTGGTAGAGGAAATTCACCCTGGTCTTCAGGAGGAGATAGGGCTGTTGGCCCCTAGTGAGGCCAGTGAGGAAAACGGCTGGCATCTAGGTGATCTACTTGGGTGCAACCGGGTACTCCTTTGCCTAATTGTGCCAGTAAATGGAAGAAAGAGCAACTCCAGCCAAATAAGAGCAGATTCCCCCTTCCAGGGAAATAGGGGCCTGGGGGCCTGCAAGCATCATCCCCTGTAGGGATTTGTTGAGCTACTGAGAACTGCCTTGCCCGAGGGTGCTGCCTGCAGGGGCTTCTGATGGAGACAAGGATTAAAGACCCACACCTGGGCCCTGTGCCATCGGTCGACTCTGACAGCCATTCAGCTCTGGAGCTCCAGTGCAGTCTGCTGAGGCTTCAAGGTCTGCATGGCACCTGCCCTTCTCCCTCTGCCCAACCCTGCTCCCTTTCCCTCCCTGCCCAAGGGTACTCCTCACTAAATGTAATAAATATTCAGCGTCAACTCTCCCCAATTTGCTTTCTGGGGACCCGAGCTGGGCTCAGTCTCCCTCCATGGCCTGCTCTGACCTTGCTTTGTGCATCCCCGTGCACTTTCGTCTGTGGCCTGATTCTGACCTGTTCTCCAAAGTGGTCATCCACAGCCAGCCCTGCTCTCAGAGCCGCAGCCACACCCAGCTGCCTACTGGCGGGCCCACCCGACTGTCAGCAGCACGTGGGCCCCCCACCTGTTCCCCTCACCCAGTCCTGCCCCCAGGCCCGCTTGCCTAACTGTACCTACATGGCGAAGGCGCAGCGCTCACTCCTTTCTGAAACCACAAATGTGGAATCTTCTCCGATACCGCAGCAGCGCTGCCTGCCCATGCTCCCACATCCCTCCCCTGCGCTGCCACGTCCGCAGCCACACACACTGCGCCCGGCTCCGGCCTGCACTGCCACCGTGGCATTCTGACTAGTCTCCTTGCTTCTTGTTTCACCGGCTTCCAATATGTCTTTCTCACTCACTGTCGCCAGAGAGATCTATCAAACCAATAAATCTGTTCATGCTATGTGATGTCTAGCCCAACACTCTCGCAGACACACACAGCTACAAGTTGGCTTCACGTCTGCCCCTTCCCTCACCTCCTGACTTCACACTCAGATGGTTCTGAACTCTAAGAGGAGGCCAGAACCCTGCACAGTGCCCCTGGGCCTGGGACTGCCCTGGACTTTCCTGCCTGAGAGACTGTTCGCCCTCAAGGTCGCCCCAACACCACCCCCGAGGGAAGCCTTCCCTGGACACAGCTTTGCCCGGCCTAGATTTTTACCACCCGTAGAACAACCATTTCACAGAATGCCTTCCTGCATGCCCGTCTACCCTCTCAGGAAGCACCTAACGATAGCAACAGGCTCTTTCATCTTCAGCCTTTGCATCTTGCAGGGCAGGCGTAAAGCAAATACTGATTGCATGGTTGCATGGTTGAGTAAGAGTACACAGGGGCTTAGGCTCTGGTCCTGGATCCACCACTGATTAGCCCTATGCCTTTATTCTAGGTCTCTGCTACCTTAGCTGTAAACTGAGAAGATTGGCTTAGATTGTCTCCAAGGCGCCTTGCAGAGCTGACACCCTGTGAAGATCAGATAAGAGGGCAGACTGGTAAGGAGATCGCTTCATTCCACTCTGCCCTACGCCGGAGGGTGTAATTCTGCAGGGAGCTGCTGGGCGGCAGGTGGGAAGGCAGCGGGCTGGGAGCATAGTCAATTTCGCTTTCAGTCCTTGGATTCCTACCCTTATCTTTTCTCGAGGCTCTGCCATTGCAGAAGACAGATGAAGCAGTGGGTCCTGTTCCCCGGGCGGCCCACAACCCACGAATGCAAAAGCACCCAGCAGCAGAAGGGGAGAGGCCAGTTTAAAGAGAAAGGGGAAGCTGGCCGTGGGTGTTTTGATTCATCCCTCTCCTCTTTCTGCCACCTGTGTGGGTTGTGGTGTGAATTTCATTAGGAACCAAGATTTGCAGGGATTTAGATGATGGATAAGAAAACTGCTCTGTGGGGGCGACTTCTGTCAGCCTCCTTCCAGGTACAGAGAAGCAAGTCCAGGTTTATGATGCAGCCATCTGCATTTGGAGCTGTGCCTGGGGTTGCTCCTGGTGCCGTCAGTGAGTCATAAGGACGTCCAGCATGTTGATAGCACCGTGGAGTCACTCTCGGACAAGATCCTTGGGCCTTTAATCCAAGATCGAACCCAAACTCAGTTATATACCATGGTCGGTAATGTGATTAGTAACAGAACGGGTTATGCTATGGTAACATTTTAACCCTGAAATGTCAATGCCCTGATGGAACAAAGCCTATTTTTAGCTCATGCTGAATGTGTAGTTTGGGCTGGGATCAGGGGGATGGGGGTGAGGTGAGGGACTCTGCTTCATATAGTCCCTCTGAACCCAGGCTGACGGTGCCCCCAGCGCCTGACACCACCGGTCAGAGCAGCAGAAGAGGGTGCTGGAGTGCTGGGCCTGGCCTTTTTAAGTCCTGACCTACAAGTAACACATCACATGCACTCATAGCCCATTAGCCAGAAGTGGTCACCTGTAACTGCCCACCTGCAGGGGGAGCTGCCAGATGTGGGGAGCCAATGGAATGTTTGAGGAACACTACTGCCCCGCCACCATGATAAAAATTATGATTCACTGCAAGTTACTGCATCTGCTGAGCAGTGGTTCTCCAGATTTTCTGTGAGGAGACCCTAAGGGCCTGGGGCCAAGAGATAGTGCCCAAAGCTGTGTTCACCACCCCAAGTGATCGAACTATTTTTAAGTCTTTTCTAAACTTAAGAGTATATAGTATTAATAATTCATGTTCTGCTCCAAATCTGTCCCTACCGCAAACCCACCAAGTTATCTGCAACAGAACCCACGAAGTCTCCTTCTGCCTCCATGACTATAGGTGACGGGTCTGTGCTCCAGTCGGAAGGTAAAATCTACCCCCGTGTGAGTTCCCATCTCCTCTCACCTTCTCAAAGGCATTGCACGAGCCATTGCTACCTCTCTCTCCCTTGTCAGTGAGTTTCACCTCTCTACTGGACTGCTCCTGTGGGTGAACAGACATATTTTCCCATCTTAAAAAAATCCTCCTTTGACTCCACATTCACTCTGATCACCTCCGCAGCCCGCACATGTCTGCTTCCCTCTACAGCAAAACCCCTGGGAAAGGCTTTATGTGCACCATCTCCAATTCCTCTTCTTCCTTTGTGTCTTAAACTGTCATATCAGCTTCCTTCCCCACACCTCACTAAACTGCTCCGCCAAGGTCACAACACCCTGGCTGTGGCCACATCTCAGTCCCTTCCTTGCAGCATTGGACTTGCAAGACACTAGTCTGTCCTGGTGCCAGGGTCCCCTCCTCAGGCTCCTCAGCTGGCCCTTGGTCATAGCCCTGCCTCTGCTGTGGAAGTGCCCAGCGTCCCTGTTCCCCCCGCTGGGGGCTCTGCCCAGCCCATGCACACTGGTGTCCCCCAGACTGTGTCTCTGGAGCCAACCTCCTGCCTGAACTCCAGTACATACAGTCAGCTGCCTACCGACATCTCCATGTGAATACGCTAGACACTTCCAACTTGCGGGCGTTTCTCCACCAAGCCTGCTTTCCCACAGCCTTCCCCATCTCAGAATGCAGCACCTGCATTCTTCCAGGTATTCAGCCCAACAGCCTCGGCGTCTTCCTTAACTCCTGGTCCCAGCTGTCCCCCTCACTCTTTCCAAGTACAGACAAAACACTTTGGCCAGCAGCCACTTTCTATTTCACACAAAAGAACCCCTGCCCAAGTTCTCGTGCCATCCAGCTCTGGAGCAGAAAGATAAACAGGATAGTCCTATCCGTTTGATCCAGAGGGATCAGCGATGGAAACCTCGCATCACTGTGATTCATGGGCAGACTCAAACCCAACAGGATTTTTTCTATAACTCTTCTTAAAATGTCAATACAGTTTTGTTAACCAAGGAAGGCTCAGTACAGCCCTGCCTTACCCAGAGGACAGCTCAGACGTTAGACTCTGCACCCTCCAAGGGGCATGGAGGAGCCATTCCATCCTCACCACTCCACCCAACCCCTGCTGCAGAGGCAGGGACAGCAAGGGCCCCAGTTCTGCCCTCCCCTGCCGCCTCACAGGGCCAGCCCTGGCCTCTGGCTCTGGATAAACCACAAATGATTAATGAAAAGATTCCCAGTCAGCCGGGGTTTCCACCCACTTGTTCTAGGAAGGGCAGCAACGAGAGCTGCAGGCTGAGTGCAGCAAAGCCAGAAAGGGGCTTCAGACATGAGCGTGGCTGGGCAGGCGGCTCTCGCCTTGCAGACCGCTGCCCCGTGTCAGCAGCCTTCCCGCACGCTGAGCTCTGCAGCCATCTATTAACAGTACTTGACTGGCTTTCCAGGCACAGACCGCTTGTTGCAGCGACAGGACCACCAAACACAAAACGATGACCAGCAACAGAGAGCAGGGCACGGAACACCACACGGGTCAGGAGTCGTTGCAGGCTGGGCAGGTAGCTGGGCCTAAGATAGGGGTCCGATCAGTTAGCGGGAAGAAGGGAAGGGGGTGCGCTGGGCAAAGGGAAACAAGTGTGAGCAGAGCCCTCAGGCAGCAGGGCCCATGGGGTACAGTAGTCACATAACTAAAGAGCCTCACAGAAGCCGCAGGAGGGAGGGACCAGGACTCACATTTTCAAACAAGGAAATGAGAACTGGGAGGCACTGAGTCGATGAGGGGTGGAGCTGAGCCTGGATCCCACACCCACAGCAGGGCCTCCTCTCCCCAGCTGGAAGATGGGCATCTGAGGGGGATGGAGTTGTGGACCCACGAGGGAGCTATGACACGCCCAGCCAAGGAGCTGAATTTAAAGGACACATAGGCTTCCAGACAAGGCCAGATGACATGTCCACAGTGGCCACCACCTCCCGAGAGTCAGCCCCCAAGCAGGCCCCAAGCAGGTGGACAGCAGTCCTGGGGCTATGTCACCAAAACCAGTGGGAGTCGTGTCCCGCCCTTGTCACTCTGGGTTTCCTGTGGGATACCTTGGAATCCCCGATACAATCCGAAGATTCAATATTTCAATTAAGTGTAGGTCTCAATGTGATTTTATTTTGTGACTGTTAATCCTTTTTGTTTATTTTTTTAAGAGATTAGAGTCTTGCCCTGTTGCCCAGGCTGGAGTGCAATGATGTGATCATAGTTTACTGCAGCCTTGAATTCCTGGGCTCAAGTGATCCTCCTGCCTCAGCCTCTCCAGTAGCTGGGACCACAGGCCTGCACCACCACACCCAGCTAATATTTAAAACTTTTTTGTTGAGACAAGGTCACACTATACTACCCAGGCTCCCACCTCGGCCTCCCAAAGTGCTGGGATTACAGACGTGAGCCACCGTGCCACCATGCCTGTCCTTCTTAATGCTTTTTAGCTGAGCAATCTCATACATATGAGAAGGGGAAATCCTTTCCCAGATGGCGTGTACCCTTATTTGGGTTGGGAAATACGTGGCTGCACATATGTGTGATTGTGAAGGGCGTTACCTGGAGGCTCTGGAACGCACCTGTAATGAGTACGGCGCAGTGAGACTCACCAAGGATAAGCAACGCCACACTCTGCTGTCGCATGAAAGATGGACTTTATATCCCTGAGCCCAGAGCGGTGCCCGGTGAAGACCACCTTGTCTTCCAGGTAAATCTTTTGAAGTTTGATTAGACTCCTCAGCCTGACTTGAGAGCATTGTGCCTGAGATATGCAATCACGGAGGGCGGAACAAAAGACTGCTTCTCTCCCTCTCCCTCTCTCTCTCTCTCTCTCTCTCTCCCCTGCTGAGCCCAGTCATGTGATGCAGAAGCAGCTTCATCTGAAAGGCCTGTGTGGGTGGGAGGGGCAGGTAGGCTGGTCGTTCAGCATGGTGGGGGCTTTTCCGAGAATGCCAAAGCCCTTTCCCCACGTGGCTGCGTGAATCACAGCCAGTCAGCAGCCCAGCCACTGGGCCTTTTGAGTCCGGACAGACTCCGAACCTCCATCCAGCTGCAGATGGTTCTGTTCTTGGCACAAAGGAAGGCTACTTTGCCAAGAATGTGGCTGTCCGGGAGGGGTGACTGCTGTCCTTGTTTTTCCTTCCTGGTACTGAAAACAAGCACATTCACCAAATAAATAAAGACTCAGTCAATGAAAGCAGCTGTATTTCAAGGGGAGTCAGGGAGTAAGCCAAGGAATAAATAAAAAGGCCCAGTGACAAATGCCCATTTATCGGGTTCCCTCGGCAAACATTTACTGAAGCATCTGTGTGCCAGGCACTGTCCCGAGTGCTGGGAAGACACAAAGATGCCCTTGAGAACGGCGACCCCTCCCTCCCCTCTAATGGAATGGGGAGGCGGACGGAGAGCATAAACACTGCACGGTTACCCATCCACGGTTCCACGGCGTCTCAAGGAACCAAGAATACGTGGGATGCGTAGGTAGATATGAAAGAAAGGCAGGGGATGGACACACTTGAAGCTCTAACTCGGGTGGGAGGCAAAGGCAATATATGTAACCTAAACATTTATACCCCTGGAATATGCTAAAATTTAAAAAATTTGAAAAATAAGAGAAAAGAAAATTAGGCAAAAGAAGCAAGACGCAACAGAGCACATACTGTCAGAATCCATTTCTGTGAAGTCTCAAACCCAGCAGAACTAACCTCTCAGGCTAGAGGGCCAGGGAGTGGTTACTTTACAGGGTGGGGCATGGGGAGGAAAACCCAGTGGGGGCTTCTGGAATGCTGGGAGTGTTCACAAGGACATTCATGGGCCTGGACACCTATGGTCTGAGCACTTTTTAAAATCTATATTTCAGTGGCTTAAGAATCTATTTATATGTGTTCATATATGTATTTGTACAGTGAATTAGAGAGCAGGAGGCCCTTAAAGGCAGTTATTTTATACATGACCTTGACACAGGTCATATCTAAATAATCTGGCCCCTTCAGCATTCACTCTAAACTTTAATGTGTCTTTACCAAAAAATGTCTTCTTTCTTCCTTTTTTATTTATTTATTTATTTATTTGTGTATTTTTGAGACAGTCTTGCTCTGTCACGCAGGCTAGAGTGCAGTGGCATCATCATAGCTCACTACAACCTCTACCTCTTGGGCCCAAGCAATCCTCCTGCCTCAGCCTCCTAAGTAGCTGGGACTACAGTCACATGCCACCATGCCTGGCTAATAGTTCTATTATTTTTTGTACAGATGAGGTCTCACTCCTGCTCAGGCTGGTCTCAAACTCCTGGCCTCAAGCAATCATCTCACCTCGGCCTCCCAAAGTACTATGATTACAAGCATGAGCCACCACGACCGGCCAAAAATGTCTCCTTTATGGCTAACCTCACGCCATAAAGTGTGTCCATCAAGCAAGCCCATTGAGTCTAACGACGGGACCTGGTTTTATACTGAAGACGGTGAGCTGCCAAGAACTTTTTCACTTTTTCATGCATATGTTTATCGTACAAGCAATTACTGAGCTCCTGCTGTGTGCCAGGCACTGGGGATACAAAAATAAAATGAAGTAGACAAAACTCTTTTTAGTGAAAGAAACGGACAAGCAAATAACTGCAATGTAGCATAGCAAGTGCTGGAAATAAAATCGTGGCTTAGGAGGCCGGCCAAGTGCAGATGGGGCTGTCAGGAGGGCTTCCTGGAAGAGGCGAGGGCAGATCCGCACTAGAGGATGACAAGTCAAATGGACAAGGTCGGGGGCACAAGCACAAAAAGGGGGACAGAGGTCAGTCCGGGGAACCGCAAGGTGACCAGAAGGCAGGGACACAGGCTGGAGCGGGTTAGGAGCTAGTTCAGGAATCGGGACAGCAACAACAAGGTAAGGAAGGGCAGCAGCTGCAAAGGAAAAGGGCGGGTGGAGCTGAATACAACAAAATGCTCCCAGCTGACCAGATCCTAAGAAAAACCCTTGTGCAAACACCTGGGGCCCTGACAGCGTAATCTAGGAAGTATGTTTAAGGTCACCTCTGGATTGAAAGGATGTGACCACATACCTCAGTCACCTACTGCTTCTTATGTCCCTCCCAGCTTGCCCCTTCCATCTGGGCTTCCTAGAGGGTCTGGTTTCTAGTCCAACAACAATAACATCAACACCAGTAACAACAGCAACAAAACACCTCTGAACGTAATCGTGCAGGCCTCAACGCGCCTGCTTACTATCTGATGGAAACAGCTGCCACAGCCTCCCAGGTGCGGCACTGTACCTGGAGCAAAGCCCATCTGAGACTGTAGCAAGTCACTACCTGAATGGTGCCCTCCAGCCGGCTCTCTCAGCCATGGAAACTCTTGCAGCAGAGTGGAAGGGAACAGGAGAGGAGAGGCTGCACTTTCACCGACTCCTCTGGTGTCTTTCCAAACTGCATGGCTGAGACAGGGCTGAGGGCAGAGAGATGAGGCTCATAAAGTCCCAGTAGAATCTTTAAACTCTAATAGCTGTTAAAGGCACAAGCTGAATGATCTACGATCTGGCTTTATGGTATTTAAACTGTGGTACTCACATGGTATGGTGAGTTGTCTTCTCACAGCTGGAAATGAAAACTCTGCAGTGCTTAGAAAGCTCCCTACCCCCGGCATCCACCCCACTGCACCCCAACCTTGTCTGTCCCCACTACACACTTTCCTGGAAAAGGCCCCTCCCTCTACCCCCACATTTACCACGATGGGCTCCCCAAAGGGCCCATCTAGTGGACTCTGCAGACTCCAAGCTCCAGCCCCAGGACTGGAGCCAGGCAGGATCCCTTTCCCAGGAACTTGCGTTCGGGACCCAGGGAGATGCCCTCTCTCTCAGTGGGTAGCAGGGCTGTAGCTAAGTGGGCTTCAAAGTGAGGCCAGCGGATGGGAAGGGGCATGAAGACACTCCAGGTGTGCAGAGTCCTGAGCAGCTTTCGGGGATTTGTTTCCAGATCTAAAACTTGTACAAGTGTCTTTCCGGTATAGAAGTGCTCTGCCCGAGAATGTTCTCTGCTCTGAGAGCTCATCTTTTCCTAGGGCCCTTTCGAGCTCACCCTTCCCTTGCTGCACAGGAGAGAGACAGGCCTCTCCCCACCTGGCATCTCACTGCAGGCATTGCTCCAGGGAGTGGAAACTCTCTGGCATCAAACAAGGGACGATTCACGAATAAATTGCTCCTGAGTCCCAGGAGACAAAGCGAAGAGAGAAAGAGAACTTAGAGAGTAATGTGGAAGGGACAAGGCCAATTTTATGCCAGAGTCAAAGTCAACGTGAGCCTCCACGCTTCAACCTCTGTTCCTCTTAGAGCTCAAGGACACCTTTTATGGGTGGAGAAAGAACTTGGGGTTTGACCAGAATGGCATGCTGAGAGTGTCATAGAGTATGCTGGATGCTGGGTGGGCTACTGGAGGGAAGTATGCATGCGGGAAGGGGTGCAGAAAGGCAGAGTTGGTGGGAATCATTGTAAAATGTGGAAATCGCCATCACTTACTAAATAAGGTGTGAGCTGAATTATGTGTAGAAACATGGAGGGACAATGGTATTCAGTTTTACACTTATTTCTTATGGCAGTATGATTTAGGGTGACAGTCTATTTATTTAAAGGAAAGACAGTGCAAGCACTTCACACACATAAATTGGGGGAGAGATTAGAAAGGTAGCTCCGTGGCCGAAAACAGGCCTGGGGACAAGCAGAACTGAAGATGACCATGTGCGGCTTGCTTGTTACACACACACACACACACACACACACACACACAAAGGCAAAGGCAGAGAAATGGGCCTGAAATTACACTCAGTCTCACCTGGGTCTTCCTTGGCGTATTTTTGGTGGCTAGGCTTACCACACTGAAAGATAATTTTTGGAGAAACTGCATAGATTCAAAAAATGGGAGTGAGGTAGAAGGGAGCGAGGGCAAAGTGAGAGAAAGGAGGTCAGATAATTGAGTACCAAGGAGAGAACAACCAGGAAGCTGAAGGAGGTGAAAGTCAAGGCTGTAGAGATTGAACAGTTACAAGTCTGTGGTCGCCTATTTTAAATATTTGGGAACCTGAAAACCAGAAGATAACATTGGGGTTGGGAAACTGAGGCATGAAGCAACTTTAAATGAAAACGCCTCCCCCAAAATGACATTTAAATGTCAAAGACAGGAAATTATTTAAAACAAAGGTGGTGGTAGGGGAACATCAGATATCCAAAATCTGGAATGTCATACTTATGGGACTTGAACCCATGATCACAAGGAAAATAAGATGAGGGTACGTAGAGCTTGCAGTTGTGCAATGTGGCAGGGACAGACTTTGTGTGCTTTAACTGGCAAACATATTCAAAGCAGTGTGTTTGTGGAGAGCTTGGTCCCACATGTCCTTGGCTAAAGCTCACCCACATGCACAATGTCTTCAGCAGAAGGGGCATATGCATCTTCATGCAGCCATTTCCAAATCAGCCCCATGGGGAAAGTTGAGGGCATATAACAAAACAAAGGCAAGATTTGCTGTGAATGTAACCAGCAAGCCCCAGGGATTCGAGGCGTGGGTCCTTGCAGCCATTCCATGAGAAGGAGCTGGAAAGCAGCCCAGTCAAGACCAACTGTCGCAGCTTCATTGACCTGAGAGACACCCAGATGCTAAATGCCAGTGATCAAGTGGCAAGGTTTTCATGAAAACTGGACTCCCATTAAATGTCGTCAGTATCAATGAATGGTAAGTCCAGGATTCCAAATTTCAAATAAAAAAGAAAAAAAAAACACCCAACTTCCAAGCTCCATGGAGAATGAGATATCAGTAATAGAACTGCAGGTCTGATGAAGGAACATGCTTGCCCTTTTATTGCCATGTCAGTCAGTAACTAAAGACTGACAATTATGGGAAGAAAAGGAAAAAAGCACAGCTCATAAGCCTTAATGAACAACTTTTTGTTCCAATGCCATGTACCTTGCGCAGGCAAGGGGTACGAAAGGATATGTGACCTTAAGAAAGTCAAGTTCCAGGGTGCAACTACACCAGTTAATCCACTTTTGATGTGTGTTACTTCCATCACCGTAATAGCAGTCTGGGCGCACAGGTGCCAGCTCAGAAGGGTTCAAAGCACGTTGGTGGCCTTATCTCATCTCTTCTCACAGCTCCCGCATGGAATGAGAAGGAAGGAAGCAACTTACAGATGGCAACGGGGGTGTGGCTTGTCCAAGGCCTCTCAGCTCAAGTCAGGGACCGGCTGAGAAAGCAAATTTGGGAGGATGATTCCTCTCTGAGTGAATTAAGCTGCCTCTTGCTGGGTTATAAAATCAAATTGCACTATAAAAATAGTAGCCCCCTAAGAAAGGGCCTACCTTCCAAACCTCCCCCTGCTAACTTGGCATGGGTAAGTATGTCTGGGAAAATATGCTCGCCTTTGTCCTCCTGCGCAGTATTTCTGTGGCGGGGTGACCCATGAAGAGCCCAGAGGCTGGGATCCATTCGGCACTGACACTTCATTTTTTCCTGGCTATAGCTATGGTATAAAAGAGTAATTGTTTGTTGTCACAGATGGCAAGCACTGTTTAATTTGGGTTTTCCAACACAATTTGTCTTTTGATTTAGTGATCACCATAGTGATGATCCTACAAATGACTAAAGACTCCAATATTTAGGCTGAGAGTTTGTTTCTTTGTTTTTTCCCCAAAATCAGTCACTTATTTTCCTACACCAGGTAATCTACAATCATTCAGAGAACAGGAGAAAGGGGAAGGGAAGCCAGATTAGGGAAGGAATAGTGTCATTATGTGACTCAGATAACCTTGATGGCACTTGGTCTAACCCGTCATCACAGACCCTTTTCATTAGTGTCATCAAAGTCGTCCACAGCCTGTAATTACTATCTTACCACATACTCTATTTAGCAGAGAGAAGAGGAAGGTATGGAAAAGAATAAAACCAGGATAAAAAGTCCAATAAAGGGAAATAAGGAAGAAATAACAAGTCAAAAACTACAGACCTAAGGAATCACATTTTTCTAACTGTAAGTGTACATCACCTGCAGCGTTAACTCCAGGAGGACAAAGATTTGTGTCTGATGTGTCCACTGCTGTCTTTCTATGCCTAGAACAGTGCTTGGCACACAGTAAACATTTGCTGACGAATCCCACGGCCTCTAACTCTATTTGCAAGGATGAAGCTAAGTGTGTGTGGCTGTAAGACAATACTTTCCAGAGCCCCAAGGGCCCCACCACGTGTGGGGGGCCATAGCCACTCTCATGGTCCTGGGAAGGTCCACCAGGCCTTTTCCCTCTGTGCATGCAGGGAAAGCACCTAGAACCATGGCAGCTTGGGGAGCACTTTCAGGCCAGCACTTGTTTCTCCTCACCTCCCAGCTTGGCGTAGCCTCCGGCCCCACCCACCACCGGGCTCTGGGGACCACGAGGGACCAAACACTGGGGCTGAGCGTTTCCTGATTTCCTGCACCTTTGGAAGCACCCAAGGCAGTGTGCTGCCGCCTCAGGAACACACATGATTGAATAGGTTTCTAGGATAAAGGCCACGTGTAGCACAAAGGAACAAGCCCTGGTGGTAGCATTCCGGATCATTTGATTCCTGCACGAGGAAATGATTATGTGGAGGTGGGGATGCTCCCCACTACACTTCCAATTACAGTGAGGTCGTGCAGTTTCCTTCCTCCATCTTGGAGTGCCTTGACAGTATTTTTGAACTTAAAAAATATCTATTAAAGGTATTTTATTTTCACAATGTTTTCATAATGTTTAAAATAATTTGTTAGTTACTGGCGTTTACACTAAATAAAATAGGCAGATAGTACTGGAGATGGCTTCATCTTCGGTCTTCATTTGTGCCTCAAAATGCACAATTTCAGGTCAGCATAAGCAAATAAAAAATGGAATAAAAGGTACAACAGGAATGGATTTGACACATAGGGGATGTTCCAGTGGTCCATCCACTGTCCCACCGAAGGTCTAGGAGTGTTTGTGAGCAGCCATGAGAGAAGGGGCTGATATGGAGCCTGAAGACATTCTCGACTCCTGCAAAAGGTAGACAAATAGTCCTTTGGAGCGAGGATGGGATGAGGATGGAGTGGTAATCTCAGGTCAGAGGCACAGCCCCTTGAGGACTTCTGATTCTAAAGGGTGAGCTCTCCCCAGGGCCAGGAGTCATGGTCCTGGCTCCGCAGGAACGCCTGCTTCAGATATGCGATGTTCTCTAGGTCTGGAGGAGGAGCCCAGAGGGATGAGGGCCGGAGGAGGCACAGAGGTCTGGAAGCCCCCAAGGCGAGGAGGTGTCCAAGAAGACTCCATAGGAGTCACTAGTGACCATGTGGATACTGGGCTGAGCTGTGTGTCCCTCCAGTGTCAGTGGGCAGAGCAGGGGAGCCTTGGTGAAGAGAGTTTTACTCTGGAAGTCACTGGTTTCAATGTATTTCTTTTTTTCTTTCTTTCTTTCTTTTTTTTTTTTTTTTGAGACAGAGTCTCTGTTGCCTGGGCTATAGTACCGTGGCATCAGCCTAACTCACAGCAACCTCACACTCCTGGACTCAAGCGATCCTCCTGCCTCAGCCTCCCCAGTAGCTGGGACTACAGGCATGCGCCACCATGCCCAGTTATTTATATATATATATATTTAGTTGTCCAGCTAATTTCTTTCTATTTTTAGTAGAGATGGGATCTTGCTCTTGCTCAGGCTGGTCTCGAACTCCTGAACTCAAACAATCCACCCACCTCAGCCTCCCAGAGTACTAGGATTACAGGCGTGAGCCACCGCACCTGGCTGTCAATATATTAATTTCTGTCCCAGGCTGGCATAGTTCACCCTCCACTCCAGCGAGAACAGTGGGCCAGCTGTCTTGAGCTTTCTCACCGCCAGGAGCAATGTGGGGCTGTGTAAAATCTCTCTGTTGGCCATAATTCATTCTGTGTTTCTTCACCCCCTGGTTGTAAGTTCCACTTCCTCTGCAGCTGCTAGTTTCTGTCATTTCTTTTCCCATTTACACCAGTCCTGAATCAGCTTCTTTTTCAGAACCATGCATTTCTCTCCATAGAGGTCATTAAGGATCTCCACTTTCTGCTGCGAGGTTTTTTCTCTTGTTTCCTAGCAGTTTAGCTAAATGTCACACCGAAATGGCTCCTCATCAGTCAGTTTATATTGAAAACAAAGAATTTGAGCTGAGCATGGTGGTGCACACCTGTGGTCCCAGCTACTCAGGAGGCTGAGGCAGGAGGATCGCTTGAGCCCAGGAGTTTGAGGTTTTAGTGAGCTAAAGTCACACTCCAGCCTGAGCCAGAGAGAGTGAGACCCCGTTTCAAAAATCAAAAAAAAAAAAAAAAAAAAAGAAGAGGAAGAAGAAAGAAGAAGGAGAAGGAAAAGGAGAAGAAGAAAACAAAGAATTTGGCAAATATTTGTCTATCAGTGCATCATCTTACCCTTCTCTGATTTCTTAAACAAAACTCACTCCAGTGAGTTGATTAATAAAATGTGGTATATGTATACCATGGAATACTACTCAGCCATAAAAACAAATGATGAACTACCTCTTGTATTATCCTGGATGGAGCTGGAGCCCATTCTTCTAAGTGAAGTATCACAAGAATAGAAAAACAAATGCCGCATGTACTCACCATTAAATTGGTACTAATTAATCAGAACTTACGTGCACATATGGAAGTAACATTCATCCGTGTCAGGCAGGTGGGAGGGGGAGGAGGGGATAGGTAAACTCACACCTAATGCGGTGCATGCTGTCTTGGGGATGGACACGCTTGTAGCTCTGACTTGGGCAGTGCAAAGGCAATTTATGTAACCAAGGTGTTTGTACCCCCATAATACTCTGAAATTAAAAAAAAATTTTAAAACACAGCATTGGGGAAAATGGACATTTAATGATAGTATCACAATAATTTAGTAAAATGTTTATCAATTTTAGTAATAAAATATGTTAACTCCAGGCACATAATAAAGAAGAAATTCATCCCTTTAAAAAAACACAACTCACTCCAGTGATCTGCCTCTGCTTTAACTGCATAGTACAATGATTTAAAACTTCTTAAAAATATTTTGAATTTTAAATAACCAAATTATGTTGTCAAACCCAAATTAAACAGTGCTTGCCATCTGTAACAATAACAAAAAATTACTTCTTTATGCCATAGCGATAGCCAGGAAAAAGTGAAGTTTCAAAGCTGAATGGATCCCAACCTCTGGGCCCTTTTAAAATTTCCTTCTCTGCGAGCAAGAGCTCCTTATACAGCTTTCTAAGATTTCCCATATAATCTTGTTAGTTCACTGAGTTCAGTGTGTTTCTTTCTCTAATAGTCTTTCCTGGTAACTTCCTTGCTCCTCTGAAATTTGGTTACTTTTTCTTAAGTCTAGTGAAATTTAGACTTCATCCTTTTTTTAACTTTATCAAGACATATTTTTGCCTCTAAAACTTTTACAAAATTCTATATTAAAACATGTAATATTTCCATAGAGTTTTAGCTGTCCGATAGTTTATCCTGTTTCTTTTATGATATTTGTCCTTAGCAGCCAAAGTCAGGGGTGGATTTTCTCCTAGAATCTGATTCCTTTCTTTGGACCCTCAGCCCACTCACCTCAGACGCACAGTGCTGCACCCTGGGCTCCTGAGAAGTCTTTGTTGCTTTGATCTCCTGTCTAAAATCTCACAATTTTTTGAGTTCATTTTTCCCGTGGCATTTCACACATCTGCGCAGTCTGCTGCCCCGTCCCTTAGTGCCTTTTATGCTTTGTGGCAGGAAGAGTTTCCAGAACAAACTGGCAAACAGCCTACTGGTCCCCTGCGAGATGACATTCCAGCTCCCGGGGCCTCACGGAGACCTGGCTGACCAATCTCACCTTGGAGGAGGGTTTTGAGCATCCTTCCTCAAGGTGCAGACTTTGGAGCTCAGGCCCTGTTCAGCCGCACTTCTTCCCGTCCCTGGCTCGCAGGCTGCCAGCGCCCCTTCCAGTGTGTGCATTCCTCCAGCACTTGCATTCTAGGATTTATGTCTAGTTTCCTGGGGTTCTTTTTAAAATTTTTCTTCAAAAGGACTCAAAGGAACAAAATTTTTTTAGTTTTTCTATTTTCAAAAATATATGTTACCTTTAAAATTCAAAGGTAATGTAGCTGGATATAAAAATATTGGGGCACACTTTTTGAAAATGATATAGGAATTGTTTTACGCTCTTCTAGCATTGAATATTGTTTTGAAAAGTCTGCAACAACCATGATACCCCCAAAACCCTTTTATAAAAGTGACTTGATTTTTTTTTTTCCGGTTGCCCAAAGATCCTTTATTAATGAGGTCCAAGGAGTCAATACCGTTTTATCTTTCCCCTAGTTTCCTGAAGATGGGATTTGCTTTTGTTTCTCCTCCTCCTTTGGGCAATTTCTAAGAGGAGAAGGGGAAAGTTCAGTCAGTTTGTTCTGTCATCTCCAAACCTCATTACCAAGACAGCTGCCTGCTTAACTCCCCTGATTTGCATGCCAAGAAATAGGACGCAGACTAGTAATTCAACACGGATTCCTGATAAATTATTTCCTTCTCTCCTTCCATTCTGTCTTAACCAGAAATCTTAGTCATGTGTTACCAATACAGATGAATGAGGGAGAAAATGTAAGAAAGGGATTGGGTAGCTACTTGTAGGGAACTGAAAGATAATTTTGGAGGAGGGCATATCCTAAGGGCCCTACAGTGTCCACCAGCCTACTGGAGCTGCAGTCTGGGGAGGATGGGATGTGCCCTGGCAAGGCAAGAGAGAGGAAGGGGGTTTCTTTGTACTTATCTGCAGAACAATCTGCTCCTGCTTCTGGTTAGAAATAGCTGGGTGTTTTTGTTTTCAATTCCCATATATTTGTGGTATCTTATTTACCCAAGTTCTGTTATTATTTGCCCACATTTAGTTTCGGCTATGTGGGAGATATAAAGTCTAATAGGACAAGGTCCCCGTCATCAAGGGATCACAAACCGGTGGAAAACAGAGGCATCTATGGAACTAACTCTAATCTAATTGGGAGGTCTCAGAATGGGGCAGGCAAGAGTATCCTTTGGCGTATGGGAAGAAATTCTGAGAGGTTCTGTTTATTCTTACTTCATATAAATATAAAGAAATTACACTTCAGCTAATGTTCAAAATGACAAAGGTGCTCTCACAGGATGCTTACGTCTTGTAGTCATGTGTCATGAATTGCTTCCTGGAAAAGGAGGTCCATAAAGGAGGAACTGGAAGTAGGTTTGCCTAGTATATTACTAATATTTAGTGTTTGCTCCACTGACCCTCACAACTGGGCAAGCAGCTTAAAAGGCTACAGCAAAAAGATTGCAAAATGTAGATGATATTCGTGATGCAAACATACATGCAAAAAAAAAAAAAAAAAGGAAATGGCCAAGCTGACACTCTGCTCCTTATATAAGCTCTTTATCAAGCTCATTTCTAGGTAAGAAAGTCAAGAAGAACCCAAGTCTGGCCAGATATTGGCCAAAATAAAATTAGAAGTTACAGAAAAATTTATTTGAAATATTGATTAACATCTGATGTCATTAATGATGTGCTTCTTATTAAGTATATTGTGCCTTGAGATATTAGCTTGTGAGAATACATATATATAACTTATGAATAAGTAAGTATACATATTTTGGGAATGTATACCCTCCTTTTTCTTATATTGGTGGAGGTGTGCAATGAAAAATCTTACATAATAAATGCAAAACCTTTGCTGGCCCTGTGAAGAAAACTGGGGGAGCAGAGCACAGGGCGTTCCTTGTTCCTGGCAAGGAGGCAGACAATCAAAGGTACGTGAGCTGCATCATGAAGAATGAGTGAGATGCTGCCAGGGGAAGAAGAGAGGAGCATTTCAGGTAGTTGGAAAAGTCTGAGCAGAGAGAACCAGAGGCTTCAGAGAGCATGTCCATTTTGGAGATGAGTGGCCAGGTTGATGTCTCCCAGAATGCAGTGCCTAGCCAGAAGGGTGGCAGATAACAGTGGAAAGGTGGAGCGCATCCAGATTTGAAGGACCAGAATTCTATACTAAGAATCTGGACCACACACTGTAAGTGAAAGTGAGTTGATGGAGATACATGAACAAGGAAGTGTCCTTACTCAAGTTATAGTTTACGTATCTTTGATCTCTGACAATACTTTCAACACTTTCAGTGGTAAATTAGCCAGGGCAAGGAGCAATAACTTTTTTTCCCTTAGAGACAGGGTCTTTCTCTGTCACCCAGGCTAGAGTGCACTGATACGATCATAGCTCACTGCAGACTGCAGCCTTGAACTCCTGGGCTCAAGCCATCCTCCCACTTCAGCCTCTGGTGTAGCTGGGACTACAGGCACCACACTGTGCCACCATGCCCAGCTCCAAGAAGCAATAATTGGTGATATTAATATTGGTTTAAAAAATCAATATCTATTCCTCTCTCTCTCTCTCTCTCTCTCTCTCTCTTTCTCTCTCTCTCTCTGTCTCCATCTACTCTCTATCTGTTGTTAGGAAACTTGGAGCACTATATTAGCACCAAGATGGAAAATACCACTCAATATTTAGGAGATACTAAGAAACTAATTCTTCTTGGAAAGAAAGGTTTTTTTTAATTGTGGTAAAATACACATAAAATTTATCATCTTAACCATTTTCATAGTTCAGGTGGTATCAGGTACATTCACATTCTTATGCAACCATCACCACTATCCATCTCCAGAGTTTTCGTCATCTTGCAAAACTGAAACTCTGTACCCATTAAACACTAACTCCCCTTTCCCTCTCCCTCAGCCCCTGGCAACCACCATTCTACTTTCTGTTTCTATGAATTTGACCACTCTAAGTGGTCAGGTGGAATCATACACTATTTGTCTTTTTGTGACTGGCTTATTTCACTTAATATTTTCAAAGTTCATCCATATTGGATATGTATCAGAATTTCCTTCCTTTTAAGGCTAAATAATATTCCATTGTATGGCTATACAACATTTTCTTTTTTGAGACAGAGTCTCACTCTGTTGCCCAGGTTAGAGTACAGCCTAGCTCATAGCAACCTCAAACTCCTGAGCTCAAGTGATCCTCCGGCCTCAGCCTCCCAAAGTGTTACGATTGCAGGCGTGGGCCACCGCACCTTGCCTCTACATTTTATTTATCCATCCATCCATAGGTGGATGCTTGGGTTGCTTCCACCTTTTGGCTATTGTGAATCATGCTGCTGTGGACACAGATGTATACACATCTCTTGGAGATATTGCTTTCAATTCTTTTTGGTGTATGCAAGAGTAAATCTTTTGTTAAATTTCCTTTTCTATGGGTTATTTTGAAAGAGGCAGTGCTTTCTCCCAGAGGTTCTTTTAACACTTTATTTTCTTGAAAATGTACTGTGAATATTTGGTGGCCACTTAAAAGTAGGCTGGTCATGTCTAGCCAAAAGAGTTTCTGTTGGGAAGCTAACCTGTGTCTGCAGTGCCCACCAGCCATCTAGAGTTAAGAAGCACCAGTGTTGCTATGTACATGTGTATGTATCCATCTGAATACACATTTTAATTTTACTTAAATGCCAAACAAAGGTCTAGAGCAGATTTTGAAAAGACATGGTGGGCTGCAGAGACATGAATGGTTTCTAAGGCAGAGTGACAGCCCTACAATCACATTGATAATATAGCAACCTGCTGCTGAGCTTAAAATGTCTCCCTCATCTTATCTTCCTGTGTGTACTTGTTCATTTCATAAGGGATTTATTTATAAGTTTGTCGATTTCACAGGCTGCACCTTGCAAGGGGCACACTGTCAGTCTTACTCTTCTATAATTCTCTCATTTAAGACTACTTCTCTTCTACTTGTTTTCTACCCAGTGTGGCTCAGCACCGAGAAATGCCTTTTATTCACAAAGTGTGCACTCCCTGCGCTTGCCCTCCCCCAGCCAGTCTAAGAACCTTACAAATCATTGATAGTGTGGGGGAGGAGAGGCTGTGTATAAAAGGGAAATGGTGCCCTGGAAAGCCAGGGTTCTACTCTCTCTGCCAATTTGTATGACAAAGAAAGCAAATCTCTTGCGTGAAAGCTCAGCACACTCAGTCTGAACTGAGGTCATTCTAACCCAAATTCACGACCGCAGGCAGTGGGAAAACACCCAGCCTTACTGAGGAACAAAGAGTAGGTGTCCCCACTGCGCTGCACTTGGGGACTTGGAATTGTCTCTGCCTATTCCAGTCTTTTGTTACGTACGCTGGCTGGTCCCTACTGAGCCCCACGGCTGCGAAGGACAAGGGCTCTGAGGCTTCCACCCAGGCAGCCCCTTGATTAGAGAGCACTGAGGCCCTCTGCCCCGCGCTGCTGCCTCCGGTGCGGAGGACGGAAAGCCTGCGAGGAAAGGGGGAGGGCAGCGGGACGTAGACCGGGGGAGCGACAAAGCTGAGAAAGCACAGATCTCGGTGGGTCCCAGGAGCCCTCCACCGCCCCCTTCTCACACTTCGAATACGGAGCTACGACCCCTTCCTAGCCCCAATTCTCTGGGCATTGGGCTCCTTTACATAAATGTTAGAATTGGTAGCCTTCCAACATTTCTAACTGGAGAGCATTGAGAAGAGGAGGGAAAAAAAGGGAAACAATGATGTATTTGCAGGCTTTCTTTCATCCCCCTTCATTCATTGGCCAAGTGTAGGTTGCCCAGGAAACCGCGTGCATCTCGGCTGCAGAGTCGGTTGTCAGGCTATGGGGGCTGCGGGCTGGGTTTTAAGCGGTGAATGCAGGCTAGCAGTGGGGGAAAACCTTAAAGCTAAATATCTAGTAATTTCAATAAATGTGTTAAAATATATTTTACATTAATAAAACAATGCTTTTAGAATTTACTGCCAGTTCATCTATGTAAAGCCCCCCATCAGACTTCTTCAATTACTTAAAACGATGACTCTGCGTGTGTAATAGATATATGCAAAGTCACTTGAGGATTTGCCAATGAAAATAATTTGAGCATTGTGAGAGCAAATATAATTTTAATAGTTTAGGGGATGCCTTGCTTACCTCTGCCCCACAATCAGTTATGCAAAAAACACATGTCAGATTTTTACTTTACCTAGGGATATCTCTACATCTATCTCTGGAAGGGAAAATTTTTAAATGTTACTACGTCATTAAAAACCAACAGTATGCAAGAGTTCATGAAATATGTTGTCCTGAAATCTTCATGTCTGATATACAATGACCTAGATTGAGAGGAACTATGTATAATAAACAGACAAAAAGAGATGCTGGGACCCAACTGAAAACGATTTTTCTTTGAAAGTCGGGTACCAGCCTCTTCTTGGGAGCTACATGGGATAGGATTTTTTAAAAGGGTTATCAGATAAACTGAAAAGCATGGCTGTCATCAACATTTCAACACAAAATGAACTGCTTGTGAAAATAAAAACGTGCAGCATCCTAATTTCAATTGTGGTGGGGGTGGGGTGCAGAACGGTTAACAAGAAGGCCTACTCAGAAGGGGCAGGGGACAGTGGGACAATTGGAACAAAACGCATGAAAGGAAGGAAGATCTTGGGCCAAAAGTGCTGGGTCTCCAAGGGTGTCGGGCTTTTAGAAGGATAATTTCCAGCCTCAGCATATCCCACACCTCCTCCCCTAAAAGAAACTCGAGAGGAAAGGGTTCTTTCATCTATATGATCTTGAACACGCGTTTTCACCCCGGCACTCCGCGGAGAGCTGGCTCTGAAACAGAAGCTGAGAAAGGAAACCGTTAGTTGAGGGAGGCAGGTGGCAGGCTCACATTTCCCAACGAGGAGCTGAGCCCCAGGAGCGCTGCGCGTCGGGGTTGCTTCTTGGCACTTGCAGCAAGACGCTGATCTCTCGGAGTGCGGCTACACTCGCAGCGCGGGTGTCGCCCTCGCTCAGTTCCTTCTGGCTCTGCTCGGTCCCACCGGAGCCGCCACCTCGAGGCTGACACTTGCTATAGCCCTTTCACTAGGCCGCGGTCACCTTCCCCGAGGGCTGGGGCGCCCGGAAGACGGGATTCCAGTCCCAGCCCTGTCTTTAACTCGCCGTGTGACCTTGAGAATTATTCGCCTTCGGCGTTTCCGAATCTGTAGTATCTGTATTAGACACTCTGGTGTCAGGCCCACCCCGCGGATGGGGCATGTGGACAGACCCTCCGCTACTCTGCCTGTCGCTCGACCCCACCCTAACCCGGGCACCGGCAGCGGCGCCTGGAAGACTCTGGCGGGCGAGCTCCAGTCTGGGCGCGCTGGCTGTGTGTGGGCGGCTGGGCTTTTGTTCTTGTTACTTTTCTTTGTACGCTGCAATTGGGTTGAAACTCCCTCCCACCCCGAAGCGGGAAATGGAGGCGATGACAGCTTGCTGATAGTTCTGGGAGGGTCTCACCCAGCAGCTGCAGGCTCCCCTCTGCCGCGGGAACCCGGGTCATTCGGCCCCTCTCGCCAGGGGATGAAAGGGGTCACTTCACCTCGCAAACCACCCGTCCTGGATGGGGGCAGCTGCTTCAACTATCGAATTGCAGGGAACAGGTTGGGCAGTAAACGTTTCTGCCACCCTTTCCCCTCCCTCCCTCCTTCACACACACGCAGGTTTAGCGCCTCTCTCCCCCTCTCTCCCCCTCTCTCTCTCAATATCACACACACACACACACACACACACACACACACACACACACACACAATAACAAAGAGATCAGCTTTTCCGGCGAATACCTAGGGACTGCGGATTCGAAGGCGGTCAGGTCCAAGTGCGCGCACGCGCCCGTGTGAGCGCGCATGGGTCTTGGTGGTCTCGCGCGCGGTGAAGCAGCTTTTAGGCGTGTCCCCCACCCGCTACCTACAGCGGGAAGGCTGGGACCTCGTGGCCTCCGCGAAGGAATATAAGAATGTTCGCTGCGGGGCGGGCGGGGAACCCACCCTCTGACTTGACAATAGATGAATCGAAGGCGGAGCGCCTGGCGTGTGATTTTAAATACTCAGTTGCAGAACAAATCTTAAGCTTTTGGGAGCCCTTTGTTATGCGACAGCCCCGTCCCCTGGACCCCACCTTCTTTCTGCCCCCAGTACCGTCCACGCTGCGCGATCAGCCACACCCACTCCGTCCCGCGAGTGACTTTTGTTCCGCAAAGTCAACCCTCAGAATGGAGCGGTCCTTGGTACCAGCCGGGGCGCTGGGGACTCTAGAAGAGGGTCGGGCAGAGCTGGAGGGGCTCAGAGGTCGCTCCCCCCCGGATGTGCGGCCGCAAGGGGAGTGAGCAAGCGGCCCAAGACTGAGACAAAGGAGAGAACAGGCCGAAGCTGGAGGCGGGGCGCAGGGCATTCTGGTGCTCTTGGGGGCCAGGTGACCCGGGTCGCCATCACACACAACTTCCGTGACCACCTGTCCTCTTCCAAGGCTCTGTGTGACGGGGCGTCGGCGCCTGGGCAGCCGTTGGCCTCCAGAGTTGGGGAAAGAGGCAGTGGTCTCACCAGGGGCCGCCGGCTTGGGCAACTCTGGCAGGTGGCCGAGTGGGAGCCGCAATCCAAGCTGGCAGAGCAGACTGCGCCATCTCAACCCTCCCACCTGCCGGCACCCGGAGCACCTGAAAGCTGTTCCACCTGCCCCAGTCCTCCCACCTCCTCCTGCAGCGCCAGCTCTCCCCGGTCCCGCCGCGCTGGTGGCCCCCGCCTCACCGCCCTCCCCGTCCACACCCTCCCCCATTTCCCAGTACCCACTTAGCCCCTGCCTCGTCCCTCCGCCTCGCCAGCTCTAGACAATGCGCACGCCCCCTCCCTTCTCCCCCAGCCCCTACCCTTCTCCCGGCCCGCACGACCGCGCTGATTGGCTGCGGGCCGGTGGTCCAGCCCCCTGCGCGGTCCCTGGGGCTCTGAGCATTACGTCAGCCGGGCCTGGAGAGCGCCAGCGCGAAGGGGACTTGGGGGGGGAGGCTCGAGCTGGGGGCGCGGTCTGCGCCGGCCGCCCCACCCTCCCCGCATAAAAGGCCGAGCCCGCGGGGCCGGTGCTCTCAGCCGGTTGGTTCCGCAGCGCCTTCCTGTTGACCCCGCAGTGGGTGTGTGGGGGAAGGACGGACAGACCCGCCAGACGCGACCAGACCAGGGAGAAGCTAACGAGACACCATGCGCGAGATCGTGCACATCCAGGCGGGCCAGTGCGGCAACCAGATCGGCGCCAAGGTGGGTGCGCGCCGGGCGGGGGTAGAACGCTGACTGGAGCCTGGGCCGAGCGCCCCTAGCGGTCCCGGGGCGTGGGTGTGGTCCCCGGGCTCCCGAATGGAGACCTTTCCGGCCGCTTTGTGCCGCCTAGTGGGGCGTAGGCGCCCCGCCTAGTGGGGCGACTTTCAGTGGGGGTTGGGGAGACCGCTCTTTTATTTTTGCTGTAACTCCTTTGGAGTCCAGGCCACCACCCCTCGGCCTCCCTCCCTGCTCGCCACCTGGGCAGGCACGCGTGCCTGGAGAAGACGAAGGAGTGTCTGTGCGGCTTCGCGCGCCAGCCTGCTCGAGGGGTCGAGACATGAGAATTGATTTTACTCGCTTGAACCCGAGTCGCCCTGCGCGGGGAGAGAAGGAGAGCAATTGTCTCGCGGTCGCAGGACGTGCTTTGACTCTGTAACCACGGTTCTTTAGCGCCCTAGCGTCCCCGCCCCCCCACTCCCCCCACCCCACTCCCGTGGGCTGGAGTCCCTGCGCCCTCGCCTCCCGCCGCCGCCCGGGGTCATGACCTGGTTCGCAGGGCTGCGCTGCCGCCGGGCTATGGCTGGTGTCTCCCCCATCACCCCCCGACCCCCCGCACGACCCCTGCCTCCCGCTGTGAGCAGCTGTTCGCCCAGGAAACGCCCAGTTTCAACTTTCTGACCTTGCAAAATAGAAGCCCTGTGGGCCTGGGCCATGGCCGAACATGCCGCCCTTTAAAGCTCCTGAAATGTTGGGTTGTCCGAACTGAGTCGCGGGTTTCCTTTGTGATGCGCAGCGTTTCTGAGGGGTCGTTCATGGCTAAATGCAGCCTTTCTCTGTCTCAGTTTTGGGAGGTCATCAGTGATGAACATGGTATCGACCCCACTGGCAGTTACCATGGAGATAGTGATTTGCAGCTGGAGAGAATCAATGTATACTACAATGAAGCCACTGGTAATTGCCCTTACCCGGCCCCTCCCCCTTCAGTTTTTTACTGCCCCCCCCTTTCCCCTGGGACTGACCCCAGGGATGCGGCCCCAGGGGAGAGTGGACTGTGGAATGCAGTCTTTCGGTGGGCTCCCGGTGCCAACAGAGCCCTTTGAGGACCTGGTGGTGGGTCCTCCTTTGTTTTAGGCAACATCAGTGCCTACAAGAAGGAAGCAGGTCTCTGCAGAGCTCTCTGCCTGCAGTCTAAGTCAGCTCTTGTTCCCTGCAGGTAACAAGTACGTTCCTCGGGCCATCCTGGTGGATCTGGAGCCGGGCACGATGGACTCGGTCAGGTCTGGACCATTCGGCCAGATCTTCAGGCCAGACAATTTTGTGTTCGGTGAGTGAGTGCCTGGCATGGCTGACAGCTTGAGTGGCTTATTTTACACTGGGCAGCTCAGGGTGGACAAGAGGGACTGCACAAGGAAAAGCAGAACATCCAGTTAGTGTACCAGCTTAGCCTTAATAAAGGCTAAATATATGTTTGCCTTTCAACTTCTAATAGCCAGGTGTCCTAGCCGTTCTTATTTATAATTACATCCATGACCAAATATTTTAACGTCTGGCTATTTTGGCGATAACCTGAAATAATCTTATCTGAGCACTGACTCATTGATCTGTATTAAGGGGTTTGAGGTAAGGAATTTAATACAATGACCAGTGACTTAAGAATTCTCTTTCCCTCTGGCAGGCCAGAGTGGAGCGGGAAATAACTGGGCAAAGGGCCACTACACAGAGGGAGCCGAGCTGGTGGACTCGGTCCTGGATGTGGTGAGGAAGGAGTCAGAGAGCTGTGACTGTCTCCAGGGCTTCCAGCTGACCCACTCGCTGGGGGGCGGCACGGGGTCCGGGATGGGCACCCTGCTCATCAGCAAGATTCGCGAGGAGTACCCAGACCGCATCATGAACACCTTCAGCGTCATGCCCTCGCCCAAGGTGTCAGACACGGTGGTCGAGCCCTACAACGCCACCCTCTCCGTGCACCAGCTGGTGGAGAACACGGACGAGACCTACTGCATTGACAACGAGGCCCTGTATGACATCTGCTTCCGCACTCTGAAGCTGACCACCCCCACATACGGGGACCTCAACCACCTGGTGTCGGCCACCATGAGCGGGGTCACCACCTGCCTGCGCTTCCCGGGCCAGCTGAACGCAGATCTGCGCAAGCT
>CAUYRT010051416.1:0-37640 GCA_963574885.1 Lepilemur ruficaudatus
TTGAAAGTCTCAAAGGAAAGAGAAGAACAGAGAGAATTGAATGAAAATGAAACTGGAACATATCAAAATATGTGAGATGCAGTTAAAGCGGTGCAGAGAGGAATTGTGAACGCTAAATGCTCCCATCAGAAAAGAGGAAACGTCTTGGATCAATTATTGATGCCCAAAAAAGAAATCACCAGGTACTGTCACTGGAGAGTACTACCAAATATTTAAAGCAGAAGTAGCATGAATTTTATACACTCTCATCTAGAAAATAGGGTAGGAAGGAAGGAACAGGTCCAGACTCACTGTGGCCCTCGTGCAGGGCCACCCCGCAGAGCTCTGCGGTCCGGAGCCTGCACAGCTACACCTGGTGGTGTATGCAGACCGTAGTCTACAAAGCCCAACACCATCTGGCCATGGCTGCAGCCCAACTTCAGTTCTGCTCTCTGGGTACAATGAGTTAACTGCAGTGTCTTCAAGGAGGGCAGGCTGTCTCGTACCTCTGTGGCTGGGGTTGATTCCATTTAACAGAACAGAAATCCAAAGCTCAGACAGGCTGAGTAACCTGCCCATGTCCATACAGCCCTGCGAATCCCTAGGGCTGAACAGTGAGTAGGTAACGAAGCTTCCGTGTTCAGGGGGCAGAGTAGGTATCAGAATGTCAATTATTCATCTATGATGAGCATCAGAACAGTCAGTCCGGAAGTATTTCTTCCTGTCTGTGTTCTCTGCCTGTGTGTGAGGAAAGGTCCTGTGGAACTGCCAGGAGAAATCATTTTATAAGGAATTGAAACTCCCAAGGTTGGCAAGAGCGCGGTTCTCCAGCAGATCCACATGCAGATCAAAAGGCGATGGCGCCAGCTCCAAGTCACGACGCCAGGCATTAGCTATCTTCCATCCCATAATGGAGAGGGTCTTGCCAGTAAGACCAGACATGCTCAGCAACTATGGCCAAACCATCCACATCTATCTCAACATCAAGAGGGCATTGACACTGGAACCAGAAATGCAAAGTCCAGTGGCCAAGACGTCACTAAACTCTGACAGCAGTTGAGTGATCCTTTCGTTCTTGACCGCTACCTTGGGTCATGTTCACTGGAAGCAAACGCTGAGATGGAGATGTGTGTGCAGTTGATGCGTGAAGGACGTGCTCCCAGGAGAAACCACGCAGGGCATGGGGAAGAGCAGACGGGAGGAGAACAAGCCCAGCAAGGGTGGACGTGAACAGCTCTCGTAGCGCAGAGGAAGCCCTCTGCAGGCGCGAGCTGTAAGAAGACAAGTGCACGGGAGCTGGGGAGGGCACACCAGATCTGCAGTAGGGACCCCAGCAAAGCTAGGCAGAGCACCCACAGCGTCCACCGAAGCCTCTGAGACTGCCGCCCCTCTGCCTGCGCTGGCAGCGTCCACTGCCCCCAGGGTGGACACATCATTGCTGAGAAGTGGCCCTTTCCTCCAGCATCTTCATCAAAGCACCAAGGACAGAGGGGGGCGAATGCAAACCCCCAGGAGATATGGAGCCCGCATCCGAACTGGCCCGGGACTTTAAAACAAGTGAAACTGTTCCTTCTAGTTCACGATCTATCTGTAGGTACTTGCATATGAAAATGCCCGTCTAAATTACTTCACCACCAGGTCAAGTCGAAGCTCCCAGAGGATGCGCCACATTCAATCTGGGGTGCAGCGTACCCCCAGCACAGTGTCACTCAGGGCTTGAAGGTGCTTAGATGGGACATGTCAGACACTCTCCGGTCCTGCTGTCCTGGGGCTCTGCTGTGCCCTTCTGGTGACTTCGGCTCTTTCTGCTCTAGCCCAGCTCATGAGTGGGATATGCTTTGTTATCAAAAGGCAACCGCATTGCTCTCTTTTTCTAGTTCTTCTAAGACAGGTCCACAGGTCCGCAACAGCCCTCAAGTACCCAGAGTGCCTCCCTAGGTCAATGTCGTACTCTGCCTGAGTGTAGAAGGTAGTGCCTCTGTGGGGAGGCATTGATTGAAACATGCGGCCGGTTCCTGTTCCATGTTTCTACTCTTAAGCTGTCTGATTCTAGGGCTTTCTAAGCTTTGCATCGAGGAACCGTCTCCCGCCCAGACCCCTCCAGGACTTCACAGATCCTTTCTGCCGTTGTGGTCATTTGCTCCTCCTTGGAGCTCTACTCCCACCTCAGAACACTCGATTGCACTCTATCTCACAGGTCCATTTCCTAGCAGACTCAGAGCTAATGCCAGATGCCAGGATTTCCCCCCACCCCACCCCTTCTAATAGCACAGAGGAAAAACAGATCTTCCAGATGTACGAGTTCTCCTGACAGCTCAAAAAGTGATGGATGAGCTGGGGTCTCCATTCATCAGAACATCGAGGCATGAAGCTGGCACCTGCCACTCATTCTTCTTGCCTGAGTAGCCCTGCGGCGTAAGACCACACTCCGGTTCAGAAGCAGAAACATTGTTAGGTCTTCTTGTCAAAGCTGGGTGCACGTGTCCGTTCATCCAAAGGTATTAGGAAAAAGGTGCAGATGGAGCAGTTAATTGGACTATTTGCTCAAGGTGAACTTGAACAGGAAAAAAAAAGAGGCTGTAGACAGGTGTGAGTGAAAATCAGAGTCCCCTTCCCACTTTCCCCGCTGTACTTAGGGGGCTCTGTAGTGACAAAGAAGCCAGGTGGGCCATGCAGATGTGGCACTTCGTTCTCTTATCACTTGTCCATGCAGTTGCCCTGCAGACACCCCTGCAGAACTGCCTACTCCCTCCCTGCTGCCTCGCCGTTCCCGTGACGACAGAGGCTGATGGGGGACAAAGAGAATCCCGCGCTGTGTAGGTCAGAGTTCTCATCCAAGTCCAGCTCCCAACAACCTGGGTCCTGGAAACATTGCAGTCATCTGTGAATGCAACACGATCCCCATCAAAGTTCCAGCTGGGTTTATTTAAACAACTGTACAATTGACTCCAAAATGTATATGGTGGAATGATGGGCCGCAAATAGCTAAGTCAAATTGAAGAAAGAGGAAAAGCAGAGAACTTTCCCTACCAGACATAAAGGCGGGGACAAACAACAAATCTCCACTAGTGCCACCAAGCTCCTGGCCTGGGGTTGTGCATAGTTAGAGAGAGCCACAGGGCCAGGCCCACTGGAGCCACCAACAGGCCCCCTAGTCACCAACAGTAGCCTCCCCCATTCCTCCCACCACTTTTTCCCAATCGTCACCCCCTCCTCAAGACCTTTCTCTAGCGCCCCAAACTCTTCACTCTGTGGAGGCGGCCTGGCCTCTCACTCTAGGATGATTACAACGTTCAGGTCCAAAGTCCTCTGTTTCTGCTATACTCACACCTTTCCATAGATGTGACCCCACCTAGACCTGTCCGTTCACCTCACCTTCTTCCTGACCCCACTTGGGTGAATAAACATCTGAAAGTCCCACCAGGGCACAGTGGCTCAGGCCTGTAATCCTAACACTCTGGGAGCCTGGGGCAGGAGGATCCCTTGAGGCCAGGAGCTCAAGACCAGCCTGGGCAAAACTGTGACACCCCGTCTCTACAAAAAGTTGTAAAGTTAGCCAAGCATGGTGGTGCACACCTGTAGTGCCAGCTACTCGGGAGGCTGTTGCAGGAGGATCACCCTGAGCCCAGGAATTTGAAGCTGCTGTGAGCTATGATCATACCACTGCACTCCAGCCTGGGCGACAGAGCAAGACCCTGTCTCTTAAAAAAAAAAATAAACAGAATGTCCCAAATATGTCCACTTGACTTGGTCATCAAAAATTATCTCTGGCCATGACCAAAGCATTCCCAGTTCTGTGATGGCACCAGAAGACAGATTACAGTAGATTGAGGAGTGGGTGGGAAGGACGAGCACCCACTTTGCAGGGTGATGGAATGTTCTAGATCTTCATTGTCAGGGAGATTCTGTGACTACATACATTTGTCAAAATTCATAAAACTGCATGCTGAAAAGGGGAAATTTCACTAGATGTAAATTGTACCTCAATAAAACTGACTTATAAACAAAAACATAAGAATACAAGATAAATCATTTTTATCCAACAGTGGCCACTTTCCTTTTCAAACCCCTCCTACATTCTACACGTGGCATTTCAGATGCTGCTGACCTAAAAGATGACGCACATCAATATTTCTCCCTGTTCTGTTTCCCACTTTCTCTGTTCACCAATTTTCTCCTCATTTTCCCCTCAGCATAGCTTTTCCTCTCTTCCCTTAATAGCCTCTGTGCTGTAATTAGTCCTCTCTGATAATTCTTTTATCTCGTGTGTTTTATTTCTAAAACATTCACTGCCGCGGCTGTCCCCTAACGCGTTTATTCCCAATTCTCTGATCGCCGTTTTTACAACATACAGTATTAATAATATCGTCTATTTTGGTAGTGCCTTTTTTTTCTGTCTGATGAACAAAAAGTACTTTGCAGGCGTGTTGTATCCCTGCGAGGCAGTTAGGGGAGGAAAAGAGGTTTTGCAGGTGGAAAAAATATATAGACACAAAGCATTGTGCAATATGCCGTCAGTTGGGGTGGGAAATGACCAAAAATGAAAATGCTATGAGCATGCAGTGTTTACCTGGGCAGAATTCTGGGATTTCTCTAATCCAGATGCCAACTTTGCTAAATCCCCCATGTCGTATTTGTAAGCGTGCAACACACAGGCCCAGGGCTGGACCCCAAGCCAGCACCGACTCCAACAGGTCATCCTCTGCATTAAGCTCCCGCCTGCCCCCCAAGGGCAAGCCAGAAAACAAAGACATTCTCCCAGTAAACATGGGGTCTCTGGATTGTGGGACTTCCCTGAATTTTATTCCTCTCTGGCAGGACCCTCCCCCAGAATCCACCGTATCCCAGCCCCCAAAGTCAGCTCCAGACAGCGTCAATCATTATAGCAAGGTGGGTACATCAGGAACAGACCGCATACGTGATGACTAAGGCGTGCAAGGGGCTTTGTGCAGACCCGACAGACTGCAACTAGTAGTGTTGAGACTAACCAGCATCCTAACCGCTGTGCCGTGAGCTCCCATCCATGGCAGGCACATCGCACCCGCCGGCTGTTTAGGATGCAGGGGGAGGCAGGGGAAGGTCACTCTGGCGGCACCTGGGTGAGTGAGATTTGGACCAGGAGGCTTTGCGCCAACCGTGAGTTTTTCTTTACATAAATCATCCACTCAGGCCCTCAGTGAGGTTGGCAGGGGATTCCTCCATCCCTTCGTCTCCCTGATCATTACCCCTCTCCTTTTCCAAAAGCAGCCACAACAGTATCTCGCATCCCCCCTGCTCTTCTTAATTGGAGTGATGTGGGTCACGTCCCCTCCCCTTGAACTTGGGCAGGCCTCTGTGACCACCTTGACCCATAAAACAGGGCAGAAGTGACGTGTGTGACTTCCAAGGCCAGATTGAAACCCACAAATGCCACAGATGTCTGTCTCACCTTGGAACCCGGCCACTGTGCTGTGCGAAAGCCCAAAGGAAAAGCCATACTATGTTGCTCTTCTAGGCAACAGGCCTCGGAAGGCCCAGACCACAGCCCACATCCCCCACCGGACACGTGAGAAGGATACCTGCGGATGACTGCAACCCCCAGCCGCCCAGGCCTGCCCAAGCTCCACATCTTCCCGCCGAGACAGCAGGCATCACGGAACAGAGACACCACCACCGTCCCTGCTGAGCTCTGTCCACGTTCCTGCCCCACAAAATCCCGTAAATACTGGGACAGTTGGTTACACCGCCGTAGAAACTCTTGAAGGACCAGATCTTGAGAATAGGCACCGTCTGCCCTGTTCTCTTGTTTGTCCACTTCATTTCCAGCTCAGTTTTGGTCTCTGGACGAGGAAACCCCAAGATCCCAGTCAGGGACAAGGGGAGTGATGGCATTCACCCCAGCCCAGTGGGGAGAGCCCAGGTACTTTCCAGGGGGGACCAGCACATGTCCTCACCTTCCCAGATAAGAAGCTGTCCTCCTGGGCTCTGCTGCCCTCTTTTTTTAATCCTTTTATTTTTTGTTGACACATAATAATAGCGCATATTTGTAAGATACAGAAGCAGATTTTGATACATGTATACTGTGTGTAATGATCAAATCAGGGTAATTAGCAAATACATCACTTCAAACATTTATCATTTCTTTGTGTCTTGTGAACATTCAAAATCTTGTCTGCTAGCTTTTTGAAAATATACGATAAATCATTGCTGACCATATTTACCCTGCAGTGCTAGGGAGCGCTGTAACTTGTTCCTCCCGCTTAGCCACAACTTTGTATCCATTAACCAACCTCTGTCCACCCTCCCCTCCCTGTACCTTTTGCAGCCTCTAATAACTACCATTCTACTCTCTGCTTCTAGGAGCTCAATTTTTTTAGCCCCCACATATGAGTGAGAACATGTGGTGTTTGTCCTTCTACACCTGGCTTATTTCACACGTGGCATCCCGTGCTCCGGGGCATCCATGTTGCTAGTGATAGGATTTCACTCTTTTTTATGGCTGAATAGTATTCCACCGTGTGTGTACCTCATCTTCTTTGTCCGTTCATCCACTGGAAGGTTCTCGGGTGGATTCCAAATCTTGGCAATTGTGAATAGTCCTGCAATAGGTGTGAGGGTGCAGGTATCTCTTCTACATGCGATTTCCTTTCCTTTGGATAAATACCCAGCACCGGGATTGCTGGATGGTACCGTTGGTCTGTATTTTTGGTGTTTTGAGGAACCTCCATATCATTCCCCAGAGTACTTATACTTCCACCAACAGTGTGCAAATGTTCTCTGTTCTCCATGTCCTCGTGCCAGCCTCTTTCCAAGTACCATCAACGCCTAACACAAACCCAGGATGGCCATGGGATTCTTCTGGAATATTCTGTCCCAGCGAATTATGCACCATCTATTCAATGAGCCACAACAGAAACCCTCAACCTCCCACACCCTCACATACCCGAGTGCACACACACGTCCAGCAGATGATCACCTGAGAACCAGCTCTGGGGTCTGACCATGTCAGTCCACTGTCTCTTGCCTGGGTGCCCACGGCAGCCTCCTCCCTGGCCTCCCTACCTCTAGTCTGGCCTCCCCACAGCAATCAGAACAATCCTCCTCAAAACAAGGTGGGGTTCAGGCTGGCGACCCCTCCCCCCTGCTGAACACTCCCTTTAGCATCACTCATGGTGGCGTGGCAGAGGTGGAACTGAAAACACAGTGAGGAGAGCCACTATTTCATGGACTTTAGTAGATCTTATCTACATACAGCAGATGGTACTGTGCACATTGCTGTGAGCCGTACGTTTCGCACTTGGTATACTTGGAAGATTTTTCCAAATTAATACATGTATTTTATATCTCTCTCTCTCTCTCTTTGCATTTTTTTTTTTTTAGAGAGAGACAGGGTCTCACTCTGTTACCCAGGCTAGAGTGCAGTGGTATCATCCCAGCTCACTGCAGCCTTAGACTCCTGGGCTTAAGAGATCTTCCCTCCTCAGCCTCTCAAAGTGCTGGGATTGTAGGTGTGAGCCACTGTGCCCAGCCATAAGTCTTCTTTATATATTTGGACACTAGACACTTACTGAGTACATGATTTGCAAATATTTTCTCCCATTCTGTAGGCTTTTTCTTTTTATTTCTTTCTTCTTCGTCTTTTTTTTTTTTTTTTTTTTTTGAGACAGGGTCTTGCTCTGTCACCAAGGCTGGTGTGCGGTGGTGTCATCACAACTTACTGCAACCTCAAACTCCTGGGCTCAAGCCATCCTCCTGCCTCAGCCTCCCGAGTAGCTGGGACTACAGGCAAGCACCACCATGCACAGCTAATTTTTTCTATTTTCAGTAGAGATGGAGTCTTGCTCTTGTTCGGGCTGGTCTCAAGCTCAAGTGATCCTCCCGCCTTGGCCTCCTAGAGTGCTGAGATTACAGGTGTGAGCCACTGTGCCCAGCCATCTCATTATTTTTTATGGAAGTATACTACGCTGTTACATGAATGCAAATTGCTTTTTAAGAACTTTTTCAAGCAACTTCATCGAGGCATAATTTACATACCATAAATGTGCCCATTTTAAGTGAACAGTTTGATGAGTTTTGAAACATGTTTGCATCCATGAGATATTTTCTTCATTGTCACTGTAAGGGCACATTCAATGCCTAGCACAGTATCCCCCACATAGTGGGTGCACGATTAAATGTCTGGTGAATGAATATGTGAACTGAGGGGGAAAGCAGTGAATGAGTGAGTGGCTTCAGGGGTTGCATGTGAGCTGCACACATGGACTGACCCGCCGTATTAATATTTATTTCACCTGCTCTAATCTGTCAAATCTCTGAGCTGCTCCTCAAGGTGTCCAGGGGCTAATAGCTTAGCCCTCTGTGGCCTCGTAACAGAAAAACCACTGGCAAAGGGTAATGTGGGTGATCGTTATATTATTCTTATAACTTTTCTGCAGGGAATTAATTTTTCAAAAAAAAAAAAAGGTGGAAAACATTCTATTTGGTGGCTCTGCCTGCTGTTAGGAAGATGTCCATCCCCAAGGCCACCACCCCCAGGGCCCAGCTTGACCTGCCCCCTGCCTGATCTTCAACAGCACCTATTGCGGGGAGCACCCTGATGATGCTCATCCCAGAATAGGACCACACCTGCCATGAGGTCGGCGCTCAGTAAATATTTGTGGAATGAACAGATGAACGAATGAATAAGTGAATGAATGAATGAATCAGGAGGGTTGGGACCATAATCCCAAAAACCACAATCCTGAACACCATAATCCCAAATGTTGAAATCCAAAAAGATTAAAATCCCCAAAAATCCCAATCCCAAAAGTATAGTTCTGGAAAAAAATAATTTCAAAAAATTATTTTAAAGTCATGCATTTACAATCCTAAAGAGGATTTATTTGAGAAACAAATAAAAGCACCACAGAGCACATTATAGGCCTCTTTACACAATAAAATAGGCGATAATAACACGCATGTCTTTGTAAGCATAAACAGGCATACTAATGACAGTCGCGTGTGTGTCACAGTTATGAATGTATTTCTACCGAGGTTGGTCAAAAGGGGAAATGTATAAATGCATGTGACTACAGGTGGTAATTGCACGCTCCCAGGTTTATAACCGCAGTCATCTGAAATACCCCGACAGACAACCAAAGCCTTTTGATGAGATTGATCAAAAACTGCATGCGTCACCACCATGTGTGCCGTCGCCCGAAGAGAAGTTTTATCTTTCACAAATTCAGATGGACAAAAAGGACATCTCTTTGCTTATTGGGGGAGTTTCAACGTTCTTATGTACACGCACAATGCTTACACACAAAGTCAATGTTGTGATAACACTCCTGTGTGGAGTCAACTTTGGAAACAAATGCGTAAAATGAACTTGAACTCCCCAAATGTCTTTGCACAGTTTATACCTCCAGTACCGGAAATGACGCAAAGGTGAAACATGGAGCAAAGCACATTGGCACTGTCTGCGAAGGGGTAGAAGTCATGACACGACCGAATCCTTTGGCTGGGGAGAGTTCTTGGCTTTTTTGCCCACGTTTCCACTCCTGTAAACTTCGAAACACTTGCCACACTTGTATTTGGAGAATGGTTATGGTCTACAAATTTCATAAGTATATTCTGTCCCTTTGAAGGTCTGGTTATTGCTTGGCCGTTGCAATTCAGCAATTTTCTGCTTTCACAGCGCCAATAATAATTAGATTTTAAACTTCTTTCGTTCACCATTAAGTAGCCTTGTACACCATCTCAGCCTTTTTTCGCAGGAACAACTTTACAGATCTCTTTCATTGTGTCATAAGGAATACGGGACGGTAAGAATGACCTTTGGCTCCCCCGGTACCAAATCTTAGTAGTCAGGGTTCTCCAGGGAGACCGGATCAATAGGATGTGTACGCAGATTACAAGAGGGGATTTATTAGGGAAATTGGCTCACAAGGTTATGGTGGCAGAGAAGTCCCACGGCAGGCAAGCTGGAGACCCTGGGGTGTCAGTGGCGTGGCTCAGGCCAGGTCCAAAGGCATCAGGACCCAGGAAACCGCTGCGGTAAGTCCTGGAGTCCAAGGTCGGAGAGCCTGGAGTTCCGATGTCCAAGGCAGCAGAAGAAAAGTCCGTGCCAGCTCTCGAAGAGACAGGCCAATGTGCCTTCTGTGTATATTCTCCCTGGGCCCCCAGCTGCTGGGGTGTTGCCCCCACGTTGAGGGCAAATCTTCCCCCCGAAGTCCCCGGAGACTCACACACAAATCTCCTCTGGAAACGCTCTCACAGACATGCCCAAAATAATGCTTTTCCAGGTTTCCAGGTGTCCCTGCATGCGGTCAAGTTGACACCTAAAATTAAGTCCACAAATCCACCTCTGTCAACCTGGCACCCAAAGGCATCTCCTGAAACATGTTTAATTTCCAAACAGTGATGATGACAAGGTGACAGTCCTGCCTAACATGATGCAAAGACCAAAATCGCCTTAATCCCTTCTCCAGAATTTGGCTTTCAGTATTTCAATATCTGGAATTTGAATCTTTTGGGATAGTGATTTGGGAGATTTTAGACATTAGGGGTTTTAGGCTTTAGGGATTTTGATCTTTAAGGATTTTTGGTATCTAGAGATTTTGCTCTGTCAGGATTTCAACATTTGAGATTACGGCATTCGGGTGGTGTCTTTCGTGATGGGCGCAGATTCAGGCCTACCTGGATAACAAAACACCAGATTTCTTTGGTTTAGGCAGGATAGTAGCACTGGCTCATGCGTTGACTCAAACCACTGACAACTCTCAATGATGGGTGACGTATGGAAACAATATTTGCCGTTTAATTACCAAAGCAGTACAGCACCCAAAATCTTCCCGAATATGGAGTCTGAGAAGTAAACAACAGTAACAGTCATTCTCTGAGGCTGAACTCACTTCTTCGGAAGACCAGAGACTCTGTTTGTTCACTCGTTTATTTCACATGCACTTACTGGGTGTCAACTATGTACCTGGCATCCGTGCTCATACTTTAAATCCTTGAGACTCCACGTTTACATTTTAGGAGAGACGTGTCTCCCTCCCTGGCTGCTCCTGATTCTCTCTGAGGAAGGGGGTTATGAAGCACCCAAGGTGATGTCCCCACAGCACAAGGTAGAGCCAGTATGGACCGTGGCGCAGGAAGGACACGTCCCACGATAAAGACCCTCGGATCCTTACAGGAATCCTAGGGCAGTCAGGGTGACCAAGCATTCCCACTCCCTCGTTAGCTTTAATGCAACTCCTTCCTCTATAACCTCATCTCCTCCTGAATCTTATCCCGACGCAGTAGGGCCTCACACTGACAGGAGCTTGGGAAATGGACCGTTTTGATTCATCCTGTTTCCGGTTGACAGGGTGGGGGCAGGGTGGGGGCTGAGCTGAAGCCGTCCCGCCCTGACCCTTGGCCTTGTACAGCTTTCTGGTCTCCAGACCTAGCATCAGCCGGGCTGCATGATCCCATCTGTCCTCACGTTCTCTCCATTCCAGAGCTGGGCAAACTGAGACTCTGGGAAACTAAGTTCCCTGCCCGAGGATACCCTGTGTGTGAGTGTCAGCAACAGAGTTTGACTCCTACGCTCAAGAACTCACCAGCTGGGGCACAGGCCTCCCGTGCCACTGGTCCTGGGTCTGTTAGCGTGCCAGCGCTGCCACAACAGGGACTTAAACAACAGACATTCACTGTCTCCCAGTTCTGGAGGCTGGATGTCTGGGGTCCAGGTGCCGCAGGTCTCAGACCAGGGACTGGTTGGTTCCTTCTGAGGCCTCTGTCCTTGGCTTGCAGATGTTGTCTTCAGCCTGTGTCCTCACGTGGTTGTCCCTCTGTGCGTGTCACGTTGGATTAGCATCCACCCATGTGACCTCATTTCACCTTAATTCCCTCCTTAAAAGCCCCATCTCCACAGATGGTCACGGTCTGAAGTACTGGGGATGAGGGGTGCAACACGTGATCTTCGGAGGGACACAGTTCAGCCAGTAACACGGAGGGACCACCGAAGCTGTGTGCCTCTCCACCGCAATCCACAGCATGACTTGCTTCCCTGAAGCTTCCAGAATATTCACCATGCAGATAAAATTATGCCGTTTCTAAGATCACTCTGACACATTCAGGATTTTATCTGGAGATGGAAGGCAAGCACTGAGAAAGAAATCATGCATTTTATGCAAATAAGAGTGAGAATATGGTGTATGTCAGTGCGTGTAAACCCCAAATAATCTATCTTCAAGACTAGGGCAGTAAATCTATGAAGTCTTTGAAAAATATCAGACCTGTGGATTGGAAGCAACGCTAGAATTTGTATTCCACAGTGTGTTTTTCCCCCTTACCTAAAGCTGAGAGTTGCAGATGCATTTGATACCCCTTGCCAACTGGTCTCCTCCTGTGCCTGCCATTTAAACTCCCACAGACAGACTCAGGGCACCCACGGCCTACCGCCCCCCCGCCAGGTTCCTGGCCCTAATTCCTACTGGTGTCTGCCCTGGGATCCCGGGCCTGACCCAAACCTGCTTCTCTGCCTTGCCTCATTTGTCCTTGTCCTCAGGAAGCAAGCGTCTTAGGGGGTGTCTCAGCTGCTGGGCTCTTTCCATGAGAAAGCCCGGGGAAGACCCCGGTCTGGATCACAGCTGAGCCCAGCGCCCACCCCAGCCGCCTGCCCCAGTGCTCCCCCAGAGCCCTGCTGAAGGGGTGAGGCCCAGGCCCTCCTCGCCCTCCCAGTCGGCTCCCAGGCCTCCGGGCCCCCACTCTCGAGACAACCCGTCCTTCCTGACACAGCTCCGGCCCTCACTCCGGTGTGTCAGGTCCAGCGTCCTCCACACCACGGTGATCTCCGAGCTACCCAGGCCAGCTGTGCCCACTGCCTGCCTTAAAACTTCAGGGCTCCCTGCTGTCTGCAAAGATGGGACTCCAGTTTGAAATTCAAAGCCCCCTTTCATTTGGCCCAACGACCTGGCCAGCGGGTCTCCCTTTACACACAGGCACACCGCACACACACATCCCGCGCACACACATGCAGACAAACCACACACAGAAGCACATACATCCCTCACACACATATGCACACCGCACATACATGCATGTACACATACCACACACAGGCACACATAAATACACACATGCAAACACACATCACTCACACACATGCACACCACACAGTCACCTGATACACACACACACACACCACCTTCTCATCCTCCCTGACCTTTGCTGACCCCTCAGCCTGAGACCGTCCTGGCTCTTCCTCCCCCCGTCAAAGAGCTTCTGGTTTCTCAAGCCCCAGTTCCAACGTCACCTCTGCCCTGAAAACCCTGCTGCTCTCCACCCTGCACCCTGGAATGAATGAACCCTCATGTGGTGATAGTTTGTCCCAGACATGGCCACACAGGGGCTGGGAAATGGCCTCCCCAGGACTGCAGGAACCTCCCTCCTCCTCAGGGGCAGGGACTCAACCCCCCAGATGCCCAGGCCACCCCCGAGCCAGCGCCACGTGGCTTGCCCACCAAGGAGAGGCCCAGCCCTCCCCACCCCAGAGCGTCTCTAGACTGCTACATTCCTGTCACAGATCCAGAGCGGCCTTTGCAGCTTCCGGCTACGAATCCTGCCTGACACGCCTGCTTTCCTCTGGGTTCTAAAAGATCTTTTTTGTGCCTGTGCTGTAGCGTTCTGCTTTGGTGGCCATATATTATATCCCGCCATGTCTGTGTGTTCTCAGCTACACTGTGGTTGGTGATCCAAGTAAAGGGTCTGTCTAGTCCCCTCCTCTCTCACTGCCTTCACTTTCTTCTCCCAACGCCCACGGTCTCACGGTAAGGGTAGCCGCTGTAACAAGCAAGCCTGAATGTTCAGAGGCTTAAAACATTAGAAAGTACTTCTCATTCACAGGACAGGCCAAGGCGGGGTGCTCTGCTCCACAGGGTCACTCAAGGCTCCAGCTTCCTTCAGTGCCACACCTTAGGAGCTTGTCTGCTGTGGATGGGTCTGGGTCTCCCAGACCTCCTGGCTGGCCACAGGGAGGTTCATGGGATAGAGGGACACAGGGCAGGTGGGTGTGCTATGACCTGGGTGTGCTGGGGACACTCTGGGTGTGGGCAGACAGGACCCACAGAGAGAGAGAAGCAGGGTTAGTGGTGCATTTGAGCCCAGGCCACCAATCAGAAGAGCCTCCCTCCTTCTGAAAGGATCAGAGAGTCTCCCTCGAATGGTGTTTTCCCCTCCTGGAGAAGACAGCCCTCCTTCTCTGTGGAAATATGAAGAAAGCAATAAAGTTGCCCCACAATTGGAGGCTCCCACTTCCTGGCCTCAGCTCCTGTCTCACCCACTCCAGGCCACCTCTGTGTCCAAAACCCCCCATAGCTTCCAGCCTCTGGGCCTTTGCATGTGCTATTCCTTCGTTGTAAAGGCCTATCCCTTCCTTGTCTAAATGGAAAAGTCTTATGCACCCTTTAAGACCTGAGGTAAATGCTATCTCATATCCAGAACATTACCTGGCACCCAGCTCCCCAGCAGCATTGGCTGTTCCCACATCTGCGCCCCGACAGTACCATGTCACTGGGTGACAGTGGGTGTCGTTTCTGCCCACACTTTGGGCCTAGACGGCTGGGTCCGTGCATAGGACAAGGCATGTATTTAACACTTGCTGTTTTAATGAAGAAACAACCAAATGAACACGTCCAACCTGTTCTGACTTCTGCCTCCTGGAAGGAATTCGCAGGCAGACCCACCCCCGCCGATGCCGAAGCCCCTTCCCTCCAGGGCTGCGGCGCTCTCCGAGAGTTGTAGAATTGGCAGGATGCAGGTAGCATCTCTTTATTTTCTTAAGAGGGAAATTTCTCGTTCTCACGGATGGCTACTCCTCCATGATGCAAATAATCACCTTTCCGTGGCCTGAGAGAAGCTTGCATTTAATCTAGCCGGCAGATGTCTTCAATGGAAGGATCCAGTGCAAATAAAAGCATGGAGCTGAAATGTCAGGGAGCTAAGCCACTTCCTGATCAAGCACGCCTGCAGCCCCTGGACTGTCCCCGGAGTGAGCAGTAGAGGAAAAATGAAACACCCTCCCATCCACCTCCAGCTTCCCACCACGGTCACCACTATGCACTGTGTTTGCCCAGCGGTTTATGCTTTCTGCAAACCCTTCCTTATGCAGATCCTATTTGATCACTATCACACCCCTGCAAGGGCATACTGCAGGGCTGATCATCCCGCGCTATCCCGGCTAAGCCCTTGCCGTGAGGACAAGACTGAACTTACTCCGGCAGGAGTGCAGACGGCCTCTGCCTCTGCCCCTCTGCCATGGCTGGAATCAAAGATGAGCTGAGCTCCCTGGAGCAGCAGGACAACCAGGAGACACCCGGCATGAATCAAGTCTGCCGACATCTGCCCATTAGAGAAAGGTCTGTCCAGGAGGGGGCGGCGGTGTCCTGCTGGTATGCATGCAGATTAGCTCAACCTTCCTAAAGAACAGGTGCTCTGATGCCTCCCGGATCCAGGAACTCTGAGACCCCACAGTGGGTGGAGAAAACCGTGAGTGCAGGACACAGGCTTCCAACTTGGCTTCTGCTGCAGATTTGCCGTGCGACCTTGAGAACAACATCGGGTCACCCTGAGACTCCAGGAAGGTGATGAGGTAGGACTTGAGTGGTTTCCAGCCTTCAGAGTCTCAAAGCTCATGACATCAAAGACCAAAAAGACCCACATTTCCAAGCAAGATGTTCATTGTTCATCCGCATCGCATGAACATGTGTGATATGACAAAGCACCAGTTTCCAGCCTAGATTTTATCTGGTGTCACCAGTTAAGGGGTTCTGCTTCTAAACCAGACACTACCTGGGCAGAAGAGCAGAGAGGCCAGAAGCTTGAGCCCTGCCGCTAGTGTGATCTCAGACAAACTGTGCAACTTCTTTAGTCTTCTGTTTGCTTATCTGTAAAACAAGTCTATGAAACAGAGCCGAGAATAGTATCTACGTTAGGGTACACGGTCACTGGAAGATAAATGAGATGATACAGCACCCGACATATAGTAAGTGCCCAGAATACACTGATATTATTATGGTCGTTCTCATTTAACAATGATGATAAAGACGATTACTTCATGGTTAGCTGACTTAACCGTTAGATGCAAAACTAAAATTGCCATATAGAGATAAGCGAAAAATAATTGAGTTCATCAATTTGGTTTAGAACTCTGTAACATCCAGATTCGGAATTTCCAATTCAGTCTCTGCCCCATGACTTTTCACTTGCCACCTCAGCCCCGATCCCTGGAGGACACCAGATCCTTTCTGAGCAACTTCTAGGTGCAACCAGCTCACCCTCAGCCGCTCACCCCAGACGCCCTGCCCTGCCCCTGCCACATCTCTCCGCTGCACCATTTCTTGGCTACCGGCTTAAGAAGCACCATTAGGGCCAGCCCATAAACACTTGCCTTATGACCCCATAGTTCCAAAGAATCTCGTCAGATGAGTTTTTTACTCCAGCACAAAGGGGATGGGAGTTATTTTATTTCACAATATAATGACCATCTTGAGTTTTTTTTTTTTTTCCTGTCTATCAATGTCAAGACTAGTGATCACAAACGTACAAGCCTATAGCAGCAAGGCAGGTATAAGCGAAGACCCTGGGGGAGGGAATGTGGTACTACATTGTCACTTTGCTTTGGTTTTGCTACTGCCACTGGCACAGGCCTTGGGGTGGGTGGAGGCTGTGCTGTGGCGTGGCTGGGGTGTGGTGGAGGCTGAGGCTAACTGGGGACACATATAGATCAGCCTCTGTTTTCTAATTTGGGGGTGAAGGCCCAAGTTCTCTAGTCCCACTGATTTTTCCATTTTTTTAGGTAAAACAGCCCAAAACTTAAAACATTGGCTCAATTTTTTTTTTAATGCTGTGGGTCAAATAAAACATAACTGCAGGCCAGATTCAGCCCCTGGACCACCATTTGGAGAGCTACTGTGAGGCTTCCTCCGCTCAGTCCTCACCATCACCTTCAGTGTGTGTTGACGAGAGCGGAGAATGGTCAGTGTCACCATGTATGGTTGTCTAGGGTGTGCACTGCCCGAGGGCATCACGCCTAAGAGGCTGCCATTTCTATCGCAGGCATCCAAGATTCGTACTACGAATTTCAATAGATCTCCAGCAGAGGGCAGTAACACGTCACATGCTAACGAAATCAGCTTATGGTGAAAATTTTCAACAGTTGGCAATAAAGTGTCACAAGGAAGGGATGTCCTTTTGTAATTCACAAGAATGTGTTACAAGAACTAGCAGCACACCTGCGGGCAGAGAATATGGGAATCAATGACCTTATTCTTTCCGGTGAGGTTATAAAATGGAAGCTCCAAACACCAAATGTCGGTGAGGTTACAGAGGCACTGGGATGTCTACGTTGCTGGATGAAGTGTAAACTGATACAGCCCCGTTTGGCAACTGTTTGGCAGCCCCTAATCAAGGTGAACATACAAATGTCCATGATCCGGCAAATCCACTAGGTGCATACCCAACGGTGTGCACACACATGTGCACCCAAAACACGTTCCACCCCGTTCACAGGCACGCTGTCTGTAACAGCCCACGCTGCAAAGACGCCAAATGCCCAGCACGAATAGAAGGATAACAATTGTGCTAGATTCTCGTGGGGAATACTATGCAGTAATGCAAATGGACAAACTGCTGCTGTGCACCGTAACATGGACAGACGTCATAAAAGTCACACTAAATCAACGAAGTCAGGCACAAAAGAGAACATCACATGTGATGTCACGTCTATAAAGTGTAAACAGCAGGCAAAGCTAATCTCTGGTGTTAGGAGTTGGGAGGGCAGTTTCCCTTAGGGGTGAGTGTTTAGTGGCTGGAAGGAGACACAAGGGCTGTTTCTTGATCTGAGTGGTGGTTACAAGCGCACGTTCACAGTGGAAAAACCCACCGGCTGTGCATGCTCACGCTTTGTGCACTTTTCTATGTACACGCCGTACTGCAATAAACAAATGCCTCACAAGACAGTCACGCGTGTGTTGGGCAGGAAAGGGGAAGGAGGGGAGGGAGAAACAACCACGACGTTCACGCATCACTGCTTCAAGGTGTAAGGTTCATTCCGGAACTGCCCGCAATTGTAGACTTTGCATTCTTGCAGAGGAAACCAGCTTCCTTTGATTGGCGGTGTCAATAGGCTGACTTCCCAGATTTGCTGACTGGGAATCCTCACTTCTGGCTGCCGCTAAGGCCAGATTGGCATTTGCAATTCTGAACTGTCGGTGGCCTTGCTAGTTTTTCTGAGGAAATGAAAATGCTACGCCGGTATCAGCATATCATTTAACAATTTATCACCACGTCGGAGCCTGACAAAGCTGATTTATGAGTCCAGCAAGAGGAGCAACCACCCATCCTCCCAGTTCAGAAACAGAGATGCTCAGGGGGTTCCTAGGCGACAGGCAGGAAAGGCCATGAGGTCGGTGTAGACTCCGCGTCCCCAAGCCCAGATGACTATGCAGACTCTGTCTCCGCTCCCTCGAGATCCTGCCTTGGCTTCCGCGTGCTTTCTCCTGCAGAGCTGCTTTGCCTGCACACGCAGAAAGCGGGAAGTGATGGGTTTTCAGGCCCCAGGCCAGCTCTTAGCCAATGACAGACAGATTTGAGAATGTGAGAGCCCAGCTTCCTGGCCTGCGTCCGGACAAACCCCAGACGTAACTTACACCGCACGGTCTTCCAGCAGGATCAGGCTGAGCCACCTTGGGCGGACTTCAGCAAAGGACCTCGCCCTGGCTTGGCTCCTGGGTCTTCTCTTGCTCCCTCACCAACCTCCCTGGGATCCTGTCCTTAATGAATGACTTGCACACAAACTCTCACCTCCGGGTTTGCTTCTGGGAAACCTGACAGAAGACAGAGGGGGAAATGGATTCCAGCATCTTCTAGATTGGGAAACCTGAGACCCAGAGTGGCCAGGCCTCCTTCCCCCACACACAGGCCTGTGTATCAGGTTTCTGCAAATACCAGCAAGTGACTTGCAACGTGCTCGCAAGCGGCTGTCATCATTTCCAGGATTTGCCATTACTCAAGTTGTAATGTTTTCTTTTCGTACACAGACACAGGCCACACTCCAGGGCTCATTCCCCTCTGCATGGCTTGGAACTCGGAAGACATTTTCCAGGATGGCTAATATCAGGTCGGCAGTGGCCAAGTGACAGAGCCTGTTCCCCAAAACAGCCTTCTTAACCCATGTCTTGCTGAACCTTAACCTGAGTTCCAGTTGGAGAAGGAAAAGGATTTTTCCCCTCCTAGACTCAGGTCTTCTCTTTGGCGCCGCAGGTGGGAGCTCACACCCCACTCACCAACCATGCGCCCGAGAATAGGCCACTGGCCCTCGCTGCCCTCCAAAAGGGCATCTGTCCCCATTTGTCCAAGGGACGCAAGAACACCCACCTCCCAGGATCACATGAGAGTTACTCAGCGATGACATGAAATGGGAATGAGCACATGGAAAATTGCTCAACAGCGTTAACCACCAGAGCAAAACAGAGAAAATTACTCTGCAGTACCAGATGGGGCAAAGGCAGACTCTGTCCCTTTGCCTGGGAGCACAACTTGGTACTACAACTTTGGAGAAATATCTGATAGGGCCTGCTAAAGCTAAACAGAGGTATTGCTGCCCCGTGCCCCAGCAAGTTCACTCACTCCCAAGAGAAACAAGGGCACGTATCCACCCAGAGACATGTTCAGGCATGGGCGCCACTGCTGTGTTTGCAAAAGGCTAGAGACGGGAACAGCCCAACCGTGCATGACCAGTAGCCTGTGGTTACTCTAACAACAGAACACCTTGCAGCAACGAGAAGGACGGGCTACCGCCCCGTGCAACAATAGGGATGAATCTCACAGACACTATGCACAGCAAAGAAGCCAGACATGAAACTGTGTTACCATACGATTGCATTTAGAAAAAGTTCAGAAACAGGCAAAACTGTCTTAGTCCTCTGGGACGGCTAAAACAAAGTACCACCGACTGGGTGACTCATAAACAACGCTAATTTATTTCTCAAAGTTCTGGAGGCTGGAAGTTCAAGAACAGGGTGCTGGCGTGGTCAGGTTCTGGTGAGGGCTCCCCTCTCGGTTGCAGACGGCCGACTTCTTGCTGTGACTTCAGACATTGGCGGAAGGAGCAGGAAAGAGCTCTCGGGGATCCCTTTGATGAGGGCACTAATCCCACTGATGAGGGCTCCACCCTCATGACCTAATCACCTCCCAAAGGCCCCACCTCCTAAGACCATCACCATGGGAGGTAAGGATCTCGACACCCAAATTTTGGGGGACACAAGCTTTCAGCCCATAACACCAGCCCCTGGGGACAGAGGCAGAGTAGTGATTGCCTTTGCACATGTGTTGGTGGGGAAGGGGGATGGGAGACCCTCTGAGAACTGGAAACGTCCCAGAGCCAGAGCTGCGGGGTCTCCACGGGGACACGCTATACTCTTAGGATGCGTACACTTTCTGTTCTGTAAGTTATGCCTCAAATAAGAAGAAAAGACAGCAAGGAAATGCGTTTCAAGGGTCCAGTGCAGTGTCCAGCACATTATAATCAGCCCTCAAATTAACATCTGCTACCGTTTGCCAAGTACACCCCACAGCGGATTCTCGAGATGTACTTGGGTAGCCTCATCCCTCCCTCCTTCAGCCTCAGCCCCCCACCCAGACTGCCCCCACCCACCCTGGTCCCGGTACCTCAGACTGTTCTAAACCGACCAGTATGCAACCCAGCCTGAGCCTGACAGGCTCCTACACCCTTGTTAGGGGCCGATCTGTGTCCCTTGCAAAATTCACACGTGGAGCCCTAACCCTAGCACCTCAGAATGTGAGGTGCTATTTGGAAATAGGGTCTTTACCACGGTGATCAAGTTGAAGTGAGGTCAGTAGGGAGGGCCTTGATCCAATATGCCTGCTGTCCTTACAAAAAGGGGATATTTGGGCACAGAGACAGACACGTGTAGTAGGAACGCGACGTGAAGGGACACAGGGAGGGAGGCTGGACCTGATCCCTCCCTGACGGACGCAGAAGGAGCCAGCCCCCGCCGACACCTTCCTCCCGGTCTCTGACCTCCGCCCTGGAATGTGGTTGAACACTGAAAGCATTACTGAAAGAAACCAAACCCAGAAGGCCATGCACGGTGTAATTCCATTTATAAGAAATACCCTGATAGGCAAATCCACAGAAACAGAAAGCAGATTTGTGATTTCCAGGAACCGCAGGGAGGGGAGGTGGGGAGTGACTGCTTGATAGGTGTGAGGTTTCAGTTCAAGCTGATGAAAAAGTCCTGGAACGGGATAGTGGTGATGATTGTGCAACATCCAGCATGTGCTTAATGCCACCAAGTCGTACCCTTTCAAATGGTTAAGATGATACATTTCATGTCCTGTGTATTTCACCACACAAAGAAGTTGAACATAGAGTTAGTTACTCTGTGGCTCAGGAATTCCACTCCTAAGTATATACCCAAGAGAATTAAAAACATATGCCCCACAAAATCTGTCCCTGAGTGTTAATAGCAGCATGATTCGTAATAGCCAAAAGGTCAAAATAATCCAGATGTCCATCTGCTGATGGCCGGATAGATGAGCTGCCCAGGGCTGTCATAAGAGACTATCACAAACCAGGTCATGTAAAATGATAGAAATGGAGTTTCACGGTTCTGGAGGCTTGGAGTCTGACACCAAGGTGTGGGCAGAGCCATGCTCCCTCTGAAATGTATAGGGGGCATCCTTGCCCCTTGCAGCTTCTGGTGGAGGCCAGCAACCCTCAGCATCCCTTAGCTTGCAGCTGCATCATTGTAATCGCTGCCTCCGCTGTCACGTGGCTGTCTTCTTTCTGTGTGTCTCTGAACACCAGTCATATGAGACTAAAATCTCGGCCAGGTGCGGTGGCACACGCCTGTAGTCCCAGCTGCTGGGGAGGCTGAGGCAGGAGGATCGCTTGAGCCCAGGAGTTTGAGGCTGCTGTGAGGTATGATGACGCCACTGCACTCCAGCCTGGGCAACAGAGTGAGACCCTGTCCCAACAACAACAACCGAAAGAAGGCTCACCTTCCTCTAGTATGACCTCACCTCAACTAATTATATCTGCAACAACTCTGTTTCCAAACAAGGTCATGTTCTGGGGTACTTGGCATTAGGAACTCAACGTTTCTTTTTGGGGGGACACAGTTCAATGTATTATGATGGATAAACAAACTGTGGAACACCCATACAATGGAATATTATTCAGCCATGAAAGGGAATGAAATTTTGATGGGTGCCATAACACAGGTGAAACTTGAAAACCATTATGCTCAATGAAAGACGCCAGACATAAAAGGCCATTTATTGTACGATTCCGCTTAGATGAAATACCCCGAACAGGCAAAGGCGTAGAGACAAAACGTAGGCCTTAGAGGCTGGTGGGAAGGGAACAAACGCTAATGGGTGTGGCCTTGATTTTTGGAGTAATGAAAATGTTCTGAAATTGTGAATACACTGAAAACTGAATTGTATGCTTTAAATGGACAAATTTATGGTATGTTAATTATATCTTGATATAAAAAAAGACTCTGTTAAGAGGATGAAAAGGCAAGCTAAAGACTTGGAGAAAATATTTGCAAACCACAAATTTACCAAAGGACTTGTGTTTAGAATATATGTTTTTAAAAAAAAGGAATGGTCAAAAATCAACAGTAAAAAACAAACCACCTAATTAGAAAATGGGCAAAAGAAATAGACATTTCACTGAAAAAGATATATGGATAGAAATAAGCACGTGAAAAGGTGTTCAATGTTAGCCACTGGAGAAATAAAAATTAAAACCACAAGGAGCCATCACTAGGCAGCTATCAGAACGGCTAAAGTGAAAAACAGTAACAATATCACGTGCAGGTGAGGATGCAGGGAAACTGGATCCTGCAGATGTTGCTGGTGGGAATGTAAACTGGTCCAGGCATGCTGGAAAATAGTTTGGCACCAACTGCATACGTATCATACGACCCAGAAATTGCACTCTTGGGCATTTATCCCAGAGAAAGGAAAAGTTACGTCCACACAAAAACCTGAACACAATTCTTCAAAGAAGCTTTATTCCTAACAGCCAAAAACTGGAAACAACCCAACGCCCTTTAATGAAACTGTAACATCCGTACCCTGAATACTACTTAGCAATAAAAAGGAACAAACCATGAGTATATATAATTACTTTTATGGGTCTCAAGGGCATTATGTTGAGTGGGGGGAAAGAAGCCAATCCCAAAAGGTTATATACTATGATTCCATTTATAAAACATTCTTTAAACGACAAAATTATAGAGATGGAGAAGAGATTAGTGGTTGCTAGGGGTTAGGGGTGGCGGTGGGCTGGTGTGACTATAACAGGTCTGTATCTTGATTGTGCTGGCAGTCACACAGATCTGCACAGGCGATAAAATTAATGCACAAAACACATACGCACAGATAAGCGTATAGCTAGTAAAACCAAACAAGCTCTGTGGGTTGGACCAGTGTCTGTTTCCTGACTGGATAACGTACTATAAATATGCAAAATGTCAGCACTGGGGGAAACTGGATGAAGGGTACATAGGAACTCTCTTTTTTTTTTTTTGCAACTTCCTGTGAATAGAATTATTTCAAAACTAAGACTGTTTTTTAAACAGGTTGTTTATTTACAAAAACGTTGAACAGCAAATGCTGCTTAGATGCTAACCAGTAGGAACAGAGTTCAGCCATAAGCAACCAGTGTGGCCACAGCAGTGTGTCACTGCCTCCCGCAGACCCCAGGATGAAACCCGATGGGAGGTGTCAAATGTGTCACGGATGGCTGTGTCCCAGGATGAGATACGCTGGAAAAATGGCAGGGCTTTTAAGGATGGCTGCTCTGGTTACGCTCCCTGGGAGAGGAGAAAGGAACACGCTGCCTTAGCACAAGGTCACTAGGCGGCGGAGGAAGAAGAAGGACTCAGCTCCCATGGTCCTGTCGCCCTCTCCAAGGCGGTGAATAGGCTCCGATGGGAAAACAGCCCTGGCTAAATGGAGAGAAGGTTCAGGGAGTTTACCTACAACAGAATTTATCTATCGCAATGGAAACTTGGCAGCAATGGAAAGTGCCCATCGACAGGGGACTGATGAAATAAATCAGCGTGCACGTCCCCGACAGCCGTGGGCAGCCCTTCACGACGCGGTTTCCCAGCTGAGCCCACAGCTAGCAAAGGGAGAAAGGGACTGCCTGGCCCCCACCCCAGCACCAATCAGAGCAGCGGCCTTTCACCCATTTTATGAAGTGAGCCTCCCTTTGAGATTGTGTTTATTTTTTTAAAGCTAGAAAACCACTAGTTAGTGGAATTTTTATTGATATAAATAGATTATTAATGGCATTCGTCTTTGGGTGGTAGAATTACAGATGAGATGAGCCTGTTTTTCTTGCCCTTATTTCTCTTTTTCCCACAACCGACCAAAATCCCTTGTTTTTTAAAGAAGGAGAAAGTACGTTATGGTGTCAGCGTTCTTTGGTTGGATGCCACAGAAAGTAACTCGAACTAATTGAAGTGAAGAAGTCATGGGAGGGATGTTGGTGACTGAGAAAAAGAGCGAGACCTGCCCACCCAGCACCCGTTCCCTCCCTCTTCCAGCCTGGTTTCAGTCAACCAGGAATATGTCCAGTTAAATCACACTTCTCAGCTTCCTTTAACATGGGGGAGAGGGGCAGAATCATGTGACATTGTCATGACAAATAAGGAATAAGTGGACTGCCGCTAGGTTGGGATTCTGGGAACGGTTTCTTTAAGCGGTTGGACTATGCTGATGGTGCCTTTTAACCACCCTCCTGCCTAACTTCCTCCAACCTGGAATACCACTGTGATGGCTGGTGCTGCAGCAGCTATCATGACCATTGTGTGATCTTGAGGACAAAAGGCTGAGGGACATAGAGGATGGATGGAACAGAAAGACAGGGGGAGTCTGGGACATGGGTGATTCCAGGGAACCACAGACCAGATCTGAGCTATTTCTGATATTTAAGCCACTCTTTTGCTCTCATGCAGGGCTCACAGGATCAGCAAGGATCTGGAGAACCCAGCTTAAAAGGGACAAAAACCAAGGCAGCTCCAGGATTGAGAAACAAGAACCACAGCCAAGGAGGTATGGACAGCCCCGTCACCGTCACATGATTCTCCTTCTTGAGGGAACAGCTGGGAATGTAAACAGTTGTTGGTATCTAAAAGCAAGCCGCACCCTGCCCTGGGAGCTAAGTTACAGGTTGGGGCAAGGAAGGAGACTATATAAGTCTGTAAATTTTCCTTCTGAAAGTCCCTCTTTGGAGATTTTTCTCGTTTACCCTCACGACGTCGCCAGAGAGCAGCTGACCCTCTCAGGGTCTCAGATAATACATCAGTTGTGAGTAGCTGTTCCCACCATTTCCCCATCGTGAAGGATTTCTCCACTGTGCTCAAGTGTAGACTAGAAGGATCCCTTGCGCCTACAACAGCCTCGCCAGCTCAGAGCTCCGGGGTGTCTAGACGTGGGATAAAGCCGGTCTCAGCAGAGCTGGAAGCGGCATCAGAAGTGGCTACGTGCAGCTTAGCTTACGGCTCTCCCCTCCCCATGGTTTTGCTTTCTGCAGTTTCAGTTACCCATGGTCAACCACGGTCTGAAAATATTAAATGGGAGATTCCAGAAATAACGATGCATGAGTTTTAAATTGCACGCTGTTCTGCACCGCGTGACGAAAGCTCGAGCCTGGCTCCATCCCACTCGGAACATGCATCAGCCCTTTTCCCGGTGCATCCCTGCTCTCTGCACCACCCACCTGCTAGTCATTGGTGGCTATCTTGGTCGACAGGTCACAGGAAGAGTTAGCGCCACAGAGTAAGAGACTGGGGTGGGGGGGACTACGTTGACTTAACTTTTATTACAGTATGTTGTTATAATTATTCTATTTTTAGTTCTTGTTGTTAATCTCTACTGTGCCTAATTTAGGAATTAAACTTTATCATTGGTATGTATATATAAGAAAAAACATAACACATAGAGGGTTTGGGACTCTCTGTGGTTTCAGATATCCACTGGGGGTCTTGGAACGTATCCCCCACAGACAAGGGGGAGATTGCAGTGTTTGATAGAAAATCCGAGGATAGTAAAGCCCTTTGGGGTCTTGCAATTTCCATCTTGTTGTAATTTTCAAAAATATAAGTGTGTCTTAGCCCCTCGATGGGGGGTAAAGCCCTAATTTGACACACCCTAAGACCAAGGGCCCCCCAAGAGGGCCTGAGGAAGATGGAGAAGACCCCACTGATTTTTGGCATCATCATTGTTTTGCCCCAGATTTGGTTTGCAGAGGAGGCTCCAGCTGGGTCTGGCTGGGGTCATGTGATACCTGTGGTCTGGAGAGGGCAGACTCCCGCTTATACACTCACCCCAATCCACCAGTCTAGAACCAAAGAGAAAAGGGTGGACAGTTCCACCCAAGGAAAAATCTAGGGGAATGGACAACTAAGGAACCTGGGAGAAAAAAAAGTCCATTCCAATTAATTTAAAACTTAAAAAAAAAAAAAAAAGAAAACTAAGGCTCCAAAGAGGCAAGGTGATACCAAGAAAGCACATCTGTGCTTTAAAAGAGTTTGAGTTTCTGGGCCCAGATGGATTCTGTGCTGAAATCAACCTGAACAATAATGTGATTCCCTCAAGTGACACATAGAGAAATGAAACAATCTCTGACGTCAACGAGTTCCCAGTCTAGCGAGGGAGCAAAGATAGATAAGCACCAAACCCTACAATGATCCATAAGAACCCGTTAAAGGTAACCAACCAAAGCACCATGGGAGAACAGAGAACGGGGTGGCTAATTTGACTGTCAATATCAGAGTGGGCTTCCTGGAGGTGGTGATGTTTGAGTTGGTGATGAGGACAGAGAACAGAGATTTCAACCAAGTGTTGTAGAACTTTGAATGTCATGCTGGATTTTTCTATAGAAAACAGAGTGCTGTTGAAGGTTTTTGAGCCGAGGGCTAATATGATCTTATCTCAGCAGCAATGGAGAGATTAGATTGCCCCAGCGGGAGAGATTAAAGGTTAGGAGACCGGTAAGAATGTTGTTGCAATAATTCAGTGCGTAATAATGCAACAGTGAGGGGCTGCTTTTGAGCCCTGGTAACGATGACAAACCACATTCCAGAGCTAGACTGGGCAGGTCTTGCTGAATAATTGGATGTTGGGGGTCAAAAGGAAGACAATGCAAGATTTCTGTCTCGGATGACATGGCGAATGGTGGTGCTATTAATGAATAGCTCAGGGGCCGTGTGCAGGGGGAAGAGGATGAGGTTGGTGGAGGTCAGGCAGACCTTGGCATGTTTCAGAGGTAGAAATGTTCCACAAGCAGTTGGAAATCTGAATCTGAAACTCAGGAAGAAAATGTCACGGGTCATTACCTTTGAGCACTGGATTAGGGACGATTTTTATTTGATTATTTTTGGGATCCTTGATAGACATGTGTTACTTTTATAGTTACAAAAGAAAATATGCTATTTTTTTTAGATTAACTAAAGCGGGGGCAGGTTAGGATAAGGGAAATCAGGATGACTGCACACACGGCAGAACTCGTGAACGAACTGCAGAATCGGAGTGAGTTCAGCTCCGACCAGCAGTTTCTCAGCATTTCCTCTTTGCTGGGCTCCAGGGCCACTGTGGCAAACAGGACAGGGAGGGACAGATGTGGTCTCCATCCTGAGAGAGCCCCGAGGAGCAGGAAGGTGCAAGGAGAGGAGAGATGAACAGATGTGCCACTTTGCAAAGAAGCAAAGAAGGGCAGATCCTGGAAGCTGCAGAACTCTACATCCATGGCTGGGCGAAAATTCTAAGATCTTGTCCACCCTGGGGAGACCAGGCACAGATGGATGGTCCTTCAGAGACAGCCTGGATCCAGCAAGGACATGCCTACCGAAGGGAAGCGCCTTTCCCTTCCTGAGAGGGGAAGACCAATGAGACCATGTGTCGGGATTGTAGCCAGACATCCAACAGAAGCCTCTCGATATTCCTGCGGGTGAGCTAGACACATACAGGCCGGAGGGGAGCCCAGTGAGCTGGATTCAGATGAGGCAGGTGACCACACGCAAAGTTTTGATTAATGGGTTGATGTCAACCTCGGGAAGGGTCTGGAGACCTCACCGCTCTCCTCTTGGCTCTGTCCCGTTTATCATTTTTTTTTTTTTTTTGACCAGGAAAACAGATACTGGCTCAGGATAAAGTAGAACTTAAACAAGGAAACCTCTTTGAGAAAAGAACTGGGATGCCTTTTGTGATGGGGAAGTGTCATCAGTGTGTGTGTGTGAGCAGACCCCAAATAACCAACCTCCTTCCAGGGACATGAAACACGGTATCCAGCCCTGGATGAAAGATCACAGTGATGTCCTCTACGGTTGCAGTCCCCAACCCCCAGGCTATGGAACGGTAGCGGTCCACGGCCTGTGAGGGACCGAGCCACAGAGCTTGTCTGGTCCATGGAAAAATTGTCTTCCATGAAACTTAGGAACCGGGGACGGCACAGCAGGAGGTGAGCGGCGGGCTAGTGAGCGAAGCTTCACCTTTATTTATAGCCACTCCCCACTGCTCGCATCGCTGCCTGAGCTTGGCCTCCCCCTCCACCACCTTCCATGGAAAAATTGTCTTCCTTGAAACCAGTCCCTGGTGCCAAAAAGGTTGGGGACTGCTGCTTTACCATCCTTCACAACACTAAGATCGACTGAGTCTTCAAGCATCCTCTGGACACCTCCACCCAGAAGCCTACCATCTTTGCAAACTCACTATGTCTTCCCTGATCCTCTCAAGCTGGTGGCATTTCGGTTCTGTGGGAGGCACAGCATCTTTTTAGCCAGTGACAGCTGGTTTCCGTCCTCCATTGCACTGCCCAGGCATGTGCGCTGGAGACAAGTGACTCAGCCTCTCCCTCAGCCCCAGTTCCTTCCTCTGTGAAAGGTACTAACAGATTCTACCCACCCCGTGGCATTGTGGGAGCTACATAAGGACCTGCTGTGCTCACCACGTGTCTGGACCCCCACACACACAAAGACAAATAAGCCCTGAGCATCTGTCAGGTGCCAAGTACTCAGCGAGGAGCTGGGTATTCGAGACAGAGCCCCCGCCTTTGTGGCATTCCCTACCCAGCGGAGAGATGGATGACAAATATACAGACAAAGTGGCAAATAAGCCAAAGAATATATATTTACAAAATGAGGAGGGACCTGGGGGAGGAGTCGGTCAGAAGATGCCTCTTGGTATCTGATAAATGGAGATCCGCTTCCACACCACCAGATCAGAGGGCTCAGTCTGTTTTCTCTGAGTGGGCACTTGCATCTCGCCACCCCCATGTTGGTTCTCACCAGCACATCAGCCAGCTGGTGCCACCAGGGCCCCTCCACCCGGCCCCTCCCAGCCGGCTCATTCCTTCCCCTACCCCTCCTCCAGGGGCGCCTTGCCCAACCAGGCTCCTCCCCCCAATCCCCAACAATGAAACCCTCAGGACCCAGGTCCTCCACCTGCCCCCAACACACACTCTTCAAGTGTGGGCCACCCAAGGCCCTCTGTGCCCCGTTAATGGTGCTGACAGTCACAATATCCACCATCTATCGGCTGCCTAGTACGTGCCGTGCTGAGAGTTTTGCATGCGTTCACGGCTTCAGTTCTCACCCAGCCCCGTGTGACTCCTCCCCACCCAGCGTTCAAGGAGCTCGATCTGGCACAGAGAGGAGAAGGAGCCTCCCCCCAGGTCACATGGAGAGGCCGTGTGGGATCTGAACCCAGGCCCCGATGCACTGGGAAGAAGCCCCTGCCCAGCCCACCCGTGTGTCCAGCTAGGGGTCCTGTTGGCATCTGGCACCTGAATACCTGCCTCTTCCTAAAGGGAGTTGAAGGGAGGAAAAAATGCCAGTAATTGAATGAACAATTCAAAACATTGTTTTCATGCTAAACACGCCCATGTCACGGAATAGAATGCAAAGTATAGGAGCATTTTTAAGACAAAAGCTGGGAGCTTTGGGGGGAATTTCAGCCAGGTAGGTCCTGGAGCTCCTCATTCTCTGTGTCTCAGGGAGCCAGGTGTCTGCTCCTGCCCTGTCCCCGCTCTGTGTCCACCCTGCCCACCTGCTGCTCCTCAGTCCACACGGTGCCCCCGGCCCTCCCCTCTTCCCGAGACCCCACCCTCTGTCCTCTAAACTCCCTCCCGTCCTTCCTCCACCCTCCAGCACCTTGGCACTGTTTGCTTTGTTTTTGCAGGTAGTTTTCAATGTCTCCAATGAAATCAGTGGCCCTTTGCAGGCAAGAGCCCGCTGTTGCTTCTTGGTATGGGCCAGACTTCCCAGGGCCACACCTTGCACGTGGTGCACACGCTGAGGGAACATGTGCTGAGCACTTCATAGGCAGGCGTCTCCCCGTAGTTTGGGGCCACCCCCACCAAAAGGCTGTGGCCCTCTCTGAGAGTCACAAACTCTAGCTTCGATCGGGTAAGCCTAGTTTGTTACCAGGGAGAAAGGGAAAGTATCAAGAACTCTGTCACTGGCGTAGAAATGCAGAGCTGTGATTTAAAGTCACTAAGCATGCTCCTGGCCCCCCACTCTGCCACTGTCCCTTAGATCTCACCTCCAGCCGAGGTCAAACCCCTTCTCAGGTCTGTTCTAGGCCCTCCCAGGTAGCACTTGTTCATAGTTCACGTGTACTTGGGTGATACTTAATTGATGTTTGCTTTCTTTGCACCGGATTGCTGTCCCCTGCACTTAGCAGGCTGCTGTCACACAGTAGGCAAATGTTGGTCAAATGATTAAAAGAAAGCCCTCCCACCCCAGTGGAGGAACACAAGCCTCCCAGCAATTCCCACCCAAGCTGTGCTGTTGAGAGTTGCTCAGGGCAGGTACCTGTCTGACTCCCAGTTCAGATTTATCCCAAGAGCTAGAGCCCGGGGTGGGGACCCAGGGAGAATGACAGGCTGCTTTGGTGGCAGCCGGACTAAAGGGGTAAAGACAGGAAGGAGCGCTGTGGATGTTCTGTTCAATCCCCGTCCTGCACTGCCATCTCCAGGGCACTGAGCCCTCTCCAGGATGATCTGAGCTGCAGCAAACTCAGCTTGGAAAACGCAACATCACCCTTGTCATCAGGGCTTCTGACTCAGACCCAGGAAGGCCGGAGCATGCTGGGAACGTTTTGCTCATGATACTCTCCCTTCGCTGTGCAGTGCTGGGCAGAGAAGCAAAGCCAGCTGTTCAAAGCTACCAGAGACAGAAGCCAGAAGCCCAGACGCCCACCCACTGCCCATCTCCTGTGCTATTTAGCAGGCGAGACCACAGGGCCAAGGCAGGGAGTGCCCCAGCCCAGCGCTTAACCCCCAGTGATGTACCCAGCCAGCACCTGGGACCTGATTTGATCTGCACTGAGTATCACCTACATCTCAGGGGTTTTTAGAACTCTCCAAGTGATCTAGTAGAAAGCAAGGTTTGAGAGCTTTGCCTTTTATTAGGATATTTTATTAGGACCACATTAAATTTTACTAATATTTTTCTTAATAGGTACTAAAACTTCTTTTCTCCTGAGAAGCTATACAAACAGCCACAGCACATGAAAAGATGCTCAACATCGTGAATCATCAGGGAAACGAGAGTCAAAACCACAATGAGAGACCAGCTCACACCTACTGGGATGGAGGTAATTTTTTAAATGGAAAATAACAAGTATTGGTGAGAATGTGGAGAAATTGGAACCCTGGTATGTTGCCAGTGGGGATGTAAAACGGTGCAGCTGCTGTGGGAAACGATTTGGTAATTCCTTAAAAAGTTAAATGTAGAATTAACATATGATCCAGTGATGCCACTCCCAGGTCTATACCCAAAAGAAGAAAACAGGGACTCAGGTACTCGCACGCCCATGTTCATGGCAGGATTATGCACAACAGCCAAAAGGTAGGAACAACCAAAGCGTTCACCAACAGATGAATGGATAAACAAAATGTGGTCTATCCACACGATGGAATATTACTCAGCCATAAAAAGCCATAAAGTATTGACACATGCTACAATGCAGATGAAACTTGGAAACAGCCTGTGCTAAATTAAAGAAAAGCTAAATGCTGGCCAGGAACAGTGGTGCTTGCCTGTAATCCCAGCACTTTGGGAGGCTGAGGCAGGAGGATCACTTAAGGCCAGGAGTTCAAGACCAGCCTGAGCAAGAGCAAGACCCTGTCTCTAGAAAAAAATAGAAAAATTAGCTTGGCGTGGTGGCACCTGTAGTCCCAGTTACTTGGGAGGCTGGGGTGGGAGGATCGCTTGAGCCCCAGAGTTGGAGGCTACAGTAAGCTGTGATGACACCACTGCACTCCAACCTGGGAGACAGAGCAAGACCTTGTCTCAAAAAAAAGGAAAGCCAGACATGAAAGAACAAATATATGATTCCACTTATATGAAATATCTAGAGCAGGCTGATTCGTAGGGACAGAAAGTAGGTTAGTGGTTAGATGGGGGCTGTGGGAAGGCAGAATGGGTAGTTTTTGCTTCATGGTTACAGAGTTTCTGTTTGGGGTGATGAACATTTTGGAAGTAGGCAATGGTGATGGTTGCACAATGTTGCAAATGTAATTAATGCCAATGACTTGTGCCCTTAAAAATAGTTACAGTGGAAAATTGTATATTATTAATATATACGTAGTGTATCACAATGAAAAAAAATAGTAAAAATACCAAAACGTTTTCAGAACTCCAACGCTTCCCATCTTCCCATCTGCACCCATCCCAGTTCAACCACCACCCCCCGCTGCTCACTGCACAGCCCCCTCCGTGGCTCCCTGAGCCAGCCTTTGCCCCACAACCTAATATTCCAACAAAGTAGTCGAGCCTTCATCTTTAACAAGTCCATCAAATCATGCCATTGCTTTGATCAAAACCCAGCAGTAGCTCACGTCTGTAATCCTAGCACTCTTAGAGGCCGAGGCATGTGGATAGCTCAAGGTCAGGAGTTCGAAACCAGCCCAAGCAAGAGTGAGACTCCATCTCTACTAAAAATAGAAAAAAATTAATTGGACAACTAAAAATATCTAGAAAAAATTAGCCGGGCATGGTGGCGCATGCCTGTAGTCCCAGCTACTCGGGAGGCTGAGGCAGAAGGATCGCTTGAGCCCCAGGAGTTTGAGGTTGCTGTGAGCTAGGCTGATGCCACGGCACTCTAGCCGGGGCAACAGAGCGAGACTCTGTCTCAAAAAAAAAAAAAAAACCAGCAGTAGCTCTCACCCTGCTCAGGGTGAAAGTCTGCGTTGTTAGGAAAGCCACAAGATCCGCCCCCCCCCGCCTCCCTCTGAACTCCCCACTCTGCAGCCTTAGCTCAATCTCCATCCACGCGCAGGTCTCCGAGAACTTGAACCCATCTCTCCAAACGCCCTTTCCCCACCCTGCGCTTCCTTTCTCCACAGCTCATCGCTTTCCAACTCGACGATACATGTTTACCAGGTTTCCCATCTACAGCCGGGATCGTGGTCTGTTTTGTTCTCTGATGTTGCCCAAGCACCTCGCCCTGCACCCAGTGTTCACGGACCGGACACAACCATCATGCACGCTCCATAAATACTTACTGAATGAGTGCATGGGCGCTAGTTCATGGGCTCACAGATGCCAAATGCCTGGCCCATGTTGATTACGTGGTCCCTGGGTGTTCGAAAAGAAAAAAGGCTGCACATCCCACGGCAACTGCAAGTCAGGAGTTCGAGTCCGAGTTGGTCAGTGATTTGGCGTCCTGGCGCTATTGCTAATAAACTAGAGGTCACTCAGGAAACTATTGAAAACTGAAGGGCCTCCACGTCATTATTATTAAAATGAGAAGCCTAGACAGGAGTTATTTTTAAAATTAATTTTCTTTAATTGATTTCTTTCATTTTCTTGAATCGGTTATATATACACATGGAACAAAATTCAAAAGGAACAGAACTGTGACCAGTGACACGTCTGTCTCCCTCCCAGCTCTGTCCCCACCTGCCAGCCCCCATCTAAGGACGACTGTTACCAGTTTCCTCAGCATCCAACAGGGATGTCCACATTCACACAGACACGTGTGCGTATCTGATTGTTTTCGTAAACGCTCACAGAAGACAGGAGAGCCTCGTCCCCAAGCTTCCTTCCCAGGCAGATTCTAAGCCCTGAGTCAGAGACTCCTCAGCCAGCGTCTGTGTCTCTGCCAAGCCGCAGGTGCTCTAGATTTCACCTCTTCATTTTGTAAACCAAGAATTGGCCTCCACGGCTCTTCCAGAAGGGAAGGGACCACACCTTGGCACCCTTGGACCCTCTTCTGGCCTGTCATGAAGTGAGTCAGGCGCCTTCTCAACCAGCTCAAATACCTCGATTCCAATCAAAGGATTTCTCGTGTCTTCCAGATCTTCAAGGGAGAAAATCATTCAGAAAGATTTTGCCCATTTTTTTAGTTTGTTTTGGGTATTTTCATTTTAGCTTCTATTGTATCAGGGACCTTTTCTAAAGAGCTGTCATTTGTATGTTGGAATTCTACTGATTTTTAAAATATTCATGTACTTACCCACCCGTTTTATGGAATCCTCTTAGTGTTCATGGCAGTTTCCTGGAGATTGTCGGATCTCTAGGTGTAGGTGTAGGTGTAGGTCATGGTCTGCACAAAACATTCTGGTTCTTCCCAAACTATCTGCAGTGAAGGACCATGTTTTGGTTTTCTTCCAATTCTGCTTTGTAAAAGAGGCGACAAGTCCACAGAACCCATTCTTGGGTGTCATTGAAATATTTCTAAATGCTTATTTTCTACTTCTGTACCTATCTCGTCAAGAGCGGTGAACAGCTGGCAGAGAAGAGTGGTCCACAGCCCCCAGTTTGAGTATCACGGCTTTAAACCTGTCCTCTAATGTCATTACAGGACGTTAGAATTCCAAACCAATGGTGTATTCTCAAATGTTCAGCTACCAAACTGCAAGATCAGCAGCAGCGATTATGCTAAATACAGAAACATGGATCCACGAATTTCCCGGTACTTGGTTATATGTGTGTTTAATACACTTTTATGTCTAAAACCAGAAGAAAAGGGAGGAGGAAAGGTTAAAACCCCAGGGATATTTATACTGCTATTGAAAGAGTTTTTGGGTTTTCTCCAGCCAAAAATAAGTTTTAGAAATTCTGAACATACTATAATTTGGTGGGGAGGAAGAGGCTAAATTTTCAAAACAGATGCCTCAATGAATAGTCTCCTATTACTACTATTCACTAGTGTCACAAGTGACATTAATGGCCTAATCGTTCCTGCGGCACCATAATCGTCCCCAAGTCTGAGAAACCGTAACACTCTGAACCGCACGTGTCTCACGAGATCTTCCCGGCACACGCGGAGTGAACGGCGTCTGGGATTCCGCCAGTTACACGGCTTCATTGGCAGAAGAACAAGTCACCTGCGGCTCAGAGGGCAGGGAATTTTCCTGTCAGATCCTCAGGCGCCCCAACCCCCGTGCTGGCTGAGCCTCCCACCTGCAGTTCTGATTCCCAGGGGTCTTCATTCTAAAACCAACCATTGGTGCCATCAAGGTAGGGGGATGTAGCCAAAGCCTATTTCCCTTTCTTCTCCAAGCCCCTTTCTCCCCGCCAATCATTGTGTTTCATTTGGGTGCACTTTGCCATCTATCGCTAGGGGCCTATTTAGCTCCATTTGGAAACGAGGTGTGACACAAACACACACATATTTTGATAATTCTTCATCACTGTGCTAGTGGGACCCCACAGTTGACTAAACCCTTGTACTTACTCCCTCTTTAACCTCTGATAAGGTCGGGAGGTGGGGGGAGGACTGTCAGCATAGAAAAACAACCCAGCCTGTGGCTTGAATCCTGGCTCTGCCTTCCTGAACCTCGACTTCCTACTGTAAAATGGGGTCGCTTAGGTCGCTGTGAAGAGCCATGTTGGTGTCTATAACTGAGTGCAGTGGTTCATGCCTGTAATCCCAGCAGTTTGGGAGGCTGAGGCAAGAGAATTACTTGAGGCCAGGAGTTCATGCACCTGTAGTCTCAGCTACTCAGGAGGATCACTTGAGCCTAGGGGTTTGAGGCTACAGTGAGCTATGATCATGCCACCGCACTCCAGCCTGGGCAATGCAGTAAGACCTTGTCTCTAAAAATAATAACAATAACAATAATAATAATAATAATAAAGTACCTGGCATATTGTAGGTGCTCGACAAGAAGCAGTTAGGAGCACCAAGCACCCCCTGCCAGGGGAACCCTGGGTTAAATCCATCCATTCATTCCGCAAGCATTTACTGAACACTTCCTGTGGGCCAAGACCCAGGCTGGATTGGATGCTGCAAATGCAACTGCAAATGGGGCACACATGGTTCCTGGGAGTGGCCCGACAGACGAGAAACAGGTGAACAGACAAACAAGACAATCTGAGACGGCAATGAGGGCTGTGAAGACAGTAACACAGGATCGTGACATACATGGTTTGTGCTACTTAAGGGTGGGACTGTTAAGAAAGGCCTCTCTGAAAACATTGGGCCAAAACTGGGCTGTGACAATGCCTGTCCTAAAGCCCCATCCACCAGCTGGAGCAGGGCAGGAAGGATGTGGCAGAACAGGACCGGATCCGCTCAGGTCCCAACCCCTGAGTCCCACTCCTGCTCTGCTGTGTGCCCTGGGGCCGGCACTCCACCCTGAGGCACCATTATCTCCATCTGCAAAAAGAGCTAACATCACCAACTGGAGTGATGGTAAAAGATGGCTCCAAACAACCTGGACCCTCCTCTCGCTGAGAGGTGGCATTTCTGTCCCTCTCCTTGAATCTGAGCAGGTTTCTGATGGCTCCAACCGAGAAAGTTTGACAAAAGTGACACTACGTGATGACTTTGGAGGATAAATCCTAAAAGACCATCATATAGTTCCTGCCTGGTTCTCTCAGAGCCTTACGAGGCAAGAAGTACAACTAAGCCACATGCGGGCACTTCTGACAATGGCAGCCCTCTCTGACCTCCTGGCCAGCTGCCAGCATCCCCTGCCAGCCACAGGAGTGAGCCATCTCAGATGTCCAGTCCTGTCCAGGCTTCGGATGCTCAAAGCTTCCACCAGTATCTGACGGCAACCGAATGAGACTCCAAGCAGAAACTGATTAGCTGAGCCCTAAGCAAACTCCTGACCCATAAAATTGTGAGCCAAATAAAATGATTGTTATTTTACCCTAGTAAGTTTGGAAATGATTTGTCACACGGTTAAAGGAATGAGAGTGCCTATCTCTCTGCCTTCTTATCTTAAAGCTCTCCCTCGCATGCACGTACCACCTGGACCAGTCTTCTTTCTTTCTTTCTGAGACAGAGTGCTGTGGCGTCAGCCTAGCTCACAGCAACCTCAAACTCCTGGGCTCAAGTGATCCTTCTGCCTCAGCCTCCCGAGTAGCTGGGATTACAGGCATGCGCCACCATGCCTGGCTAATTTTTTCTACATATTTTTAGTTGGCCAATTAATTTCTTTCTATTTTTAGTAGAGACGGTGTCTCGCTCTTGCTCAGGCTGGTTTCGAACTCCTGACCTTGAGTGATCCGCCCGCTTCGGCCACCCAGAGTGCTAGGATTACAGGCATGAGCCGCCAAGCCGGTAGACCAGTCTTCTTTCTATTCCTCAAATACACCAAAATGTTCCTGGCCCCAGGGCCTTTGCCCTTGCTGTTCTCTGTCTTCCTGGAAATT
>CAUYRT010051417.1:0-20156 GCA_963574885.1 Lepilemur ruficaudatus
GCCTTGGCCTCCCAGAGTGCTAGGATTACAGGCATGAGCCATCACACCCGGCCTCAGTTTTTATTCTTTTTATTTTATAGCTTGACTTCCTAGTATTCATACCCATGTCTGCATAGCTTACTGGTCAGCTGATCATGTGAGCACAAATTGTGCTCAAACATCTTCAGTCTTTAAGGTTCCCACCCTCTGCCAATCATCTGTGTGTATAGGCTGGGGACAATATTCAAGTTTAGCCAGTTTTAAGTCTCCCTTGGCTTTTATTTTCTGATAAAATCTTTATGGTCTACCCTGCACATACCCATGTTTCAGTCATCCAGAGATATGTGAAGAGCCTACCTAGTCCCTCTATAAATCTCTGATTTCCAGACTCTTGTGTTAACATTTCTTAGTAGCTCACCACTCACTGCAAACTTTAGGCTAGTAAGGGTGCAGGATTTTCCTGTTCATTTCTCAGTTAATTCACCATTTTCAGTTGACAAGCCAATGGCTTCTTCCCCTGCTTCTCTCCAAATCAAGTCTGTCCCTTACAGCAGAAAAGCTGCAGATTTTCCCACTGGCCAAACCACTATTCTTGCCAACAGAGCTTGGGAGTAAAGTTGATGGGTACAGTATCGGGCAAGAAAGTCATGGACTCCTACTATTATTAGCCAAAGTTCTAGCAAATGCTTTTTAAAATAATAAATGTTAGTCAATTTGTTGTCTGCTTTGGTCAATTTCCATAGTCCTCAAAATAGTTTCTTTTGATAATTTTGTCCTGTTTTATATTTGATTTTCATGAGGAGGATTCACTAACTTCATGTCACCATAGACAAAGTCCTTCCTGTCCTTAATCTTTCTAAACACATTTAAGCATAGTTATTTTGAAGTTTGTCTTTAAGAACTCTGATATCTCGGTTCCTGAGTATATGTATGTGTATGTATGTGTGTGTGTGTGTTTATTTTTATTTCATTTTCTTCTTTTTGTTTCCAATAATGTGTTATTTCCTAATGGGCCTGGTTATTTTTTGAATGCAAACATTGTACCTGCAAATTAAGAAACACTTTGGAGCTTATTAGAATGATGTTATTTTCTGTCAGAAAGGTGCTTTGTGCTTATGCCAGGCCCTAGAAATTTCAGATCACATTAATCTCATGTTAGGGGTTGGGATTACTTGAAGTTGGGTATTATTTTCTGTTATGCCTAGTTTATTTAAGGTTCACCTTTCCTCCTAGGATGTCCCTTTCTCATCATGGTCCTGACTCAAAACATCAGGAAGTCACCTAACTTGGCAGGTCCCAGACTTCAATTTTGCTTAGCTGCTCAATATTTCAGCTTCCTCTTTTAAAATTAGCAGATTACAATTTAGGAAAAGCAGCCTCAATCACCAGGTACAGTACTCTAGGTACTCCCAGATTCAACTCCATAGTTTTTGGCTGCCTTGTATTCCAGTGTCTTCAAGTGATTAAAAAAAAATTTTAATCCAACTTTTCTTAGTTCTTCCCTGTGGGAAAGTTGATCTGAATTACCTAGTTTACTATTATCAGTATCTCTTAATCTAGTCTTTAGGTGTTAACTTACATTTTTGTTCCATTAAAAAATTTTTCTTAAGCTTCTGTGGCATTCTGATTTAATATTTTGCATGGAACATACCAATATTTCAACCTAATTCTTTCTAGGTCTGATTGTGCTATCTGTTGTTTCAGCAGTTCTATCTACTTACTGCCTTGTTTTCCTGTGTGTTTTGTGATTTTTTTTTTTAATATTGTGAGTTTCACATATCTTGAGACTTTATTTGTGGGATTCTTTTGTGGCCTGTGTTGAACTGAGTTCCTCTAGGGGCAATTTTGTTGCCTCTATATGGTGCCTATATAAAGTTTCTCAGACCCCCAGGGTGGTGCAATTTCATACACGGAGCATGTGAAAGGCCTAGCTTATCATTTTAAATCCTGGACAGCTATTTTTAAAAAAAAAAAATCTCCATCATGACCAAGTGGGCTTCATCCCAGGGATACAATGATGGTTCAACACATGTAAGTCAATAAATGTGACTCACCACATAAACAGAAGCAAAAACAAAGACAATATGATCATCTCAATACATACAGAAAAAGCATTTGACAAAATTCAGCACCCTTTCATATAAAAACCCTCAACAAACTAAGCACAGAAGGAACATATCTCAAAATTATAAAAGCCGCATTTGACAAACCCACAGCCAACATCCCACTGAATGGAGAAAAGTTGAAAGCATCCCCACTAAGAACTAGAACAAGACAAGGGTGCCCACTGTCACCACTTCTATTCAACATAGTGCTGGAAGGCCTAGCCAGAGCAATCAGGCAAGAGAAAGAAATAAAGGATCTCCACATCAGGAAAGAGGAGGTCAAACTGTCACTTTTCACTGATGATATGATCTTATATCTAGAAAACCCCAAAGATTTCACCAAGAGACTCCTGGTATTGATAAATACAGCAATGTCTTGGGTTATAAAATCAATGTACACAAATCAGTAGCATTCCCGTACACCAATATCAGTCAAGCTGAGAGTCAAATCAGAGACTGAATACCATTCATAATAGTTACACAGAAAATAAAATACCTAGGATTATACTTAACCAAGGAGATGAAAGATTTCTGCATGGAGAATTACAAAACACTGAGGAAAGAAATTGCAGATGAACCAAACAAATGGAGAAACATATGCTCATGGATCGGTAGAATCACCATTGTTAAAATGTCCATACTACCCAAAGTGATTTACAGATTCAATGCAATCCCCATCAAAATACCAATGACATTATTTCACAGATCTATAAAAATTAATTCTACACTTCATTTGGAACCAGAAAAGAGCCCATTTAGCCAAAACAATCCATAGCAAAAAGAACAAAGCTGGAGGCATCATATTATCAGACTTCAAACTATACTACAAGGTTACAGTAACCAAAACAGCATTGTATTGGTACAAAATAAGACATAGACCAAAGGAAGAGAATAGAGAACTCAGATATAAAACCATCTACCTACAGCTAACTGATCTTTGACAAAGCAGACAATAACACACAGTGGGGAAAATAAGCCCTGGTCAACAAAGGGTGCTGGAAAAATTGGATAGCCACAGGCAGAAGAATGAAACAGGACCTATCTTTTGCCACTCACAGAAATTAATTCAAGATGTATAAAAAGACTTAAATATAAGGCATAAAACCATAAGAATTCTAGAAGAAAATATAGGAAAACTCTTCTAGATATCAGTTTAGATAAAGAATTTTTGACTGAGACCCCAATGGCAATTACAGCAGCAACAAAAAAATATAAATGGGAATTGATTAAATTAAAAAGCTTCTGCACAGCTAAGGAAATAAGAGAGTGAATAGAAACCTACATAATGAGAGAAAATATTCACAACCTACCCATATGATAAAAGGCTAACATTAATAACTAGAATCTGTGAAGAACTCAAATCAGCAAGAAAAAAATTAACAACCCCATTAAAACGTGGAAAAAGACATGAACAGAAGTTTTTCAAAAGAAGATAGACAAATGGTCAACAAGCATACAAAAAAATGCTCAACATGACTAATCAAGGAAATGGAAATTAAAACCACAATGAAGTATCACCTTTCTCCTGTTAGAATGGCTTTTATTAAAAAGTCCAAGACCAATGGATACTGGCATGGATGCAGAAAGGAATGCTTATACACTGTTGGTGGGACTGCAAATTAGTACAACCCTTATGGAAAATAGCATGAAGATTTCTCAAAGAACTAAAAATAGACCTACAATTTGATCCAGCAATCCCACTACTGGGTTTCTACCCAAAGGAAAGAAGTCATTTTGTCAAAAAGACACCTGCACTTGAATGTTTACTGCAGCACAATTCACAACAGCAAAGATGTGGAATCAACCCAAGTACCCACCAATTCATGAGTGGATTGACAAAATGTGGTATATGTATCCCATAGAGTACTACTCAGCCGTAAAAAGGATGAATTAATGCCTTTTGCAGCAATTTGGAAGGAACTGGAGACTACTATCCTAAGTATCTCAAGAATAGAAAAACAAATAGCACATATACTCTCTAATAAATTAGAACTAACCAATGGGGACACAAGTATACAGAGGAAAATAAAAGTCACTGGAAATCAAGCAAGGGAGGGGAGGAGGAGGGAAGGGCAAAACCCCACCTAATGAGTATAGTGAACACTATTCAGGTAATGGATACATTTATTAGCCCTGACTCAAGCCATGTATCAAAAACATCTGTACCCCTTTAATATTTCAAAATTAAAAAAGTAAAAGAATTAGGAAAAAAAAAGAGAAATCTCCATTAAGAACCAGTGTTAGAAACAGGCTGATAGCATGCTCAGGGTACTTGGGTTCATCTCTATTTCAACCTTGGCCTGAGTGTGCACTGGCTTTACAAGGTTTGCATTGAGATCTATTTTCTGTTCCCTGTGCCCTCAAGAGTGTGATAACCAGAACTTCTGCTCTACCTGATGGCAAATTCCTTCATGGTAAAATCAGCTGAAGGGCTCTGTTTACCTCTCTGGCTTCCCTTTGTCACTTAGTTTTGGGTGTCTTAGTATTCCTTACTTTCTTGCCAGTATGTCAATGCATTTAAAAGGAATTTTTAAACCTTTCTTCAACATTGTTAGTGAATTTCAGAGAGAGGGAGAAAGAGAAAGAGAGAGAGAGAGGGACAGCGAGGGAACACGCCTGTCTGTGTTCTCAGCCCACCAATATGTTAGATATGAAGTCTCCAGTGAGTTTCTGTACATGTGCCTCTGAGAAGAGAGTATGGCAGGGGTTAGGAGTCTAGGCTGGGGATAAGAAGATAGACTGGTATAGCCAGATTGCCTAGGTTCAAATCCCAGTTCCACCAATCACTATTTATGTATTCTTAGCGAAATTGTTTAACTTCTCTTTTTCACAGATTCCACATACGATTATTGGAAAGAGGAAGTATGCAGAACTCACAGAACAGTGCCTGCCACTGCACTCAGGAAAAGCCAGCCATGGTGGTGATGACGCCGATTACCACGTCACACTGACCTGGTCTTGGACATCCTCATCACACAACTCCAGCTGCATAATACGCTCAAAAGGTCGGAAGAGTGCTTCATTAAAGTGGAAATGAGGCGGCTCGTTCCAGTCCGTGAGAACCTCTGTCAATATGTCATGGATGAAGGAAACAGCCTTCTGAGACACATGTCTTTCCTTATGGCAGGCAGCCTGCAAAATGCACAAGAGAGTGAAACAGTGTCAGGACATCCAGCAGGAAAGAACGTGGCTTCTAAAGGCTTTCCTAACCCACATCGTTACATGGAGGTGGAAGCGGCAACTCTGTTAAAGTCAAAAAATTCTAAAGGACAAGTATAGGTGAACTGCATAGTAAATTGCAATTTAAAAATTTAGCCAGCTTATCAGACACAACTCCAATTTCACTTTAATGTTTCTGGGAAAAATAAAAGTTTCTAGTAATTTCTTTTTCTGTAACATGACAGTTTTCTTGAATGTTTCAGAACATGCTCACTATAAAGACACCAGAACTCCTCATGGTTTCATCCTTAGCCAAGCCCCAAACATATGAAGGTCGGATGAGTTATCCATCTCTCAGTGAGGTGGGCCGATTGCCACAATAGCTCTAATTGGTTCTCACCTCCTGGTACCATGCCCTTTTGTGGTCTTCTCCACACTGACCCTGGGCCTGGACGTGTGACTTGCTTTGGCCAGTGGAACAAAAGCAAACATTATGTAAGCAGAGAATTAAAAAGGAGTTGGGATTTGGGGTTTGCCCTCTTGCTGTTCTTTGGAATCCTAAGAATGCCATATGAACAAGCCAGGCTGGTGTGCTGGAGGCTAGTCTACATGTGAGACCGTACAGAGGAGAGGCCTATTTGTCTAGCCTTCCCAGTTAAGGCCATCATGAGCCAGCTGCACCAGTCTTTGTACCAGCTGGCCAGAAATATACAATTAAGGCCAGCTGAGCTGGCCCAGACCAGAAGAACTTACCCAGATGAGCCTATTTCAAATTTCTGATCCACAGAATCATGAGCTAAATAAATAATCACTGTCGTAAGCCACCAAGTTTTTGGTATGATTTATTATAGTGTAATAAATAATATATTCTTTCTCCATGACTAAGTTACTATTTGCCACATTCTTTCCTTATTAGAATGTTCTCAGGTTAGTGATTTAAGTTCCAAGAAATATTTTATGATACATCTTTACCAAAAAAGTGCTAAGGAGCTACTAAGAATAGTTATCACTGCAAAACAGGGCAACAGTTTTCCCTGTACACTTACAAGTAGTCAGTCTTTGTGTACTGAGATGTTTAGATGTAGAGTTGCCATAAAATTGATCACATGAACTGCTTTCCTTTGGAGAATGAGAGGGGTCCTAGTATTAATTTTGTTGGGAAAACCAGGACATGTTATTCCCCTGCAGAAAGGATGCTGTCCTGAGTATATTCAGCTATTAGAAAGGAGGGTTTGGAAGAAAGCAAAGTTGTTATATTTCTGCATAAAAATGAAGATATTAAGAACCATCTAGTCTTTCAGCTCCAGACTACTCAGGTTGACACCAGATCATAAAGAAGGAAAAACGGGCTGTGCATGGCTCCTAGCTGAGTTGTATAACTGTAAAGAAAGAGGGTCATAGTGAGACCAGGCAAGAACTGCCCTTCAGCGTACTCTATGCCAGAAGGTGTAGTCACAAAACAGTGATGTTTGCAGCCTGAAGATGGGCAAGTTCTCACTGCTCTATGAGCACAACGCCTTTTGTCCACACACTGACTGGAAGCCCCTGTGCCGGCTCTGCTCTTTGCTGAGTTGTCAGTTTCAGCCACACCCACCTCCCTGGCGCTCACCTCCACCAAGTGCGGGGCCACAAGGCTCCAGCAGCGCATCACGTGGAGCAGGGGCCGCGCTTTGCTGCGCACGATCCTCAGCATGGCATCGCCCAGGCGGAACAGGTGGAGAGCGCTTTTCCGGTCTTGGGTGGATTTAACTTCTCCTGCAGGAAGGTAAGACCATAAAAGCCAGAAAGCCCAAACTCAAACAGTCTGAAGCACAGAGAGGGGTTGAAAATCTAGGCACTCGGCAAGGGCAGTGTCTGACTCTCATTCGCCATTGTTCCCCAGTGCCTGGGATGTGAAGTGTGAGCAATTCTTGTTTCTAAGAGGGGATGGAGTAACGGTTAAGTAGGAGGGCTGGGAAGTCCGACTGCTTGGCTCAAATTCTGGCCCCACCATTTGGTAGTTGTGTTATGCTGAGTTAAAGAGTTTCCTCTCTAATTATCTCATCTGTAAAACTGGGAAAACATCACCTACTTTTTCAAGTTGCTTTAAGGACTAAATGTGATAATACACATAAAGTGCTTAGCATCAGGCCTGGCACATGCTAACTGACCAACATTTTTAGCTGCTATTATAACTGCTGTCATTGTCATCCTTCACAGTCATCATCTGCTTTGCCAATCTTTAATGGCACCTCTGAAGCCATTGCCAAGCAGGCCAGGCCTCTCTGCTACTGAATAATGTGTTGTTTGACCTGCTGTCTTACTGAAGTACGATCCTTGCCTACCTTGATCTCAGGCCACCTCTGTGCCACTGTCACTATAGTCTTCCCACTTGTGTCCTATTGCTTCCCCTATGTTCCGCGATGGAACACAGATCTTTACCTGGCTACTCCAAACACAACCCTCCTTTCTAATTAGTCTTGCTATATCAAGCTTCAAAATATCAGTATAGGTTAAGTATCCCTTATCTGAAATGCTTGAGACCAAAAGTGTTTAAGATTTCAAATTTTTTCAAACTTTGGAATATTTGTGTCTGTCTGTCTGTCTGTCTGTCTATCTATCTATCTATCTATCTATGTATAAAATGAGCCAACTTGGCAATAGGACCAAATTCTCAGCACAAAATTCATTTATGTTTTCTATATACCTTTGCATGTCATTTTATTTCTCCTTTGAGGACTCTGAGTAAACTATGTGTTGTGTACCTACATTTGACTATCACCAGTTAGGGGTGGAATTTTCCACTTGTGACAGCTTGTCAGTGCTCAAAAATTTTGGATCTTTTAGCATTTCAGATTTTTGAATTAGGGATGCTCAACCTATAACAATAACCATGGACATTTACTGGACGTTTACTCTGCATCAGACATTGTGTTAATTCTTTACCTCTTTAATAACTTCAAGTTTTTAAGGCAACCTTAAGAAGTAAATATAATTATTGCCATTTCACACAGTAGAAAATTGAGTGTCTGAAAGGCGAGAAGACTTGCCTCAGACGCTGCAGCCGCTAAGTGGTGAAGGCAGCATTTTGACGCATAGCTGATTGATTCCAAAGCCAGGCTCCCTTGTCCCAGGTTTGATGTCTCTTCCCAACCCTGCTCTTGTTTTTTTATAAGCCAGAGTCTACACAAAAGACTCTGAAGGCTCCGGGCTCAGAGATGCTCTTTAAGTCTGATGCATCTGGGATGTTGGCTATATATAAAGTAAGCTTTTAAAGTCTACTAAAAACTAGAGGGGAAAGAACTGTGGTTCTCAAATCCCGATCTGCAAGAAGAATGAAAAGGCCAAATATATTGCACTTAGAACTTCACATTCCTAAGGACAGACAGGACCCCAGAGGTTGTGCAGTCCGATCTGCCACCAAGGTGTGTCCCCAGCACGTGGCTCCATGTCTCTGCCAGAACTCGTCCAAGACAAGGTGCTCATTGTTTCGGCACAACCACCTGTGCTGCTGATGAACAGGTCCATTCCTGAGCAAACTGCCACTCATTTGGGACCCTTGGGCAACTCAGTACAACTCCACTCTCTCTTGTGCAAGGTTGGCCTTTAAGAGGGCCTTATCTCTCCACCGGGCCTCCTCGGTGAAGGCAGTGATACTGACCCACCACTGATGGGATATGCCTCCGCGATCAGCCTTTAAGAGTGGTCTGAGGTTTCTGTTAAGTCTTTCATTTTTCTTTGTCACCATCCCTTCTGAAATCAGAGGTTGCTTTTACAAGTTGGCTGGACAGAGGTGAGTGATGTGGTTTGTGATATGAAGAAAGGTTCCCACCCATATCTGCACCCTAAGAAGCAGAAGCACAACTTGTACGACACAAGCACAAAACTTTGCAGAACAACCTAGCCCAGCTCCAGCAGTAGTACCCACAAATGTGGCAGCAGCGACATTGCCATTCACAAAGAGTTATACCACCCCTCACACACCGTGACACACGACTCAGAGACAAGTCTGTACTTGAGCTTAGCTCGGGAGAGTGTGTGCAAAGGGAATATGGATTCAAACCTTCAGGCACACTGCTGGTGTTAGAGACCTGGGCTTTCTCCTGCTAACTTCCCAGCATGGTTTCTTCAGGGAAAGAATTACCTGGCATTGCCAGAGAGTAATCGACTGTATCCGTAACAGAATGGAAAAGCTGGGACTGTGATGCTTTCTTCAGCTGGTAAAGGAACCCTCCCAAAGCCATGAGGTTCAACTTATCTGTAGCATCTTCAAAGAGCCTGGATGCAAACAGAAAGAGACCTGTTATTTGGAAACATTTCAGCAAGGTCTTTATGGCGGAATGATTATGGTAATTTTGTTGACGTGATTAATGAAAATGCTGTGTAAACACCATAGACAAATGTGTGGTATTATTGTATCTATTATTACTGTATACGAGTCTGTTCTAACCATGAGAATTAAAAAATATAGTGTCTTTGTATTCTTGTGTTCTAGCCAGCCATGGTGAGCACTAGTAAAATGATGTTTGGCAAGAAGCTGAAAGAAGGCAAAGCCTTGTTCCCAGAAACTGAGTAATTGGGAACAGAATCCTCAGAATTAGCTTCAATGTCACAAACTATGTTAAAAAACAGAACCCAGTAAATTGATCAAGAGGTTTTTGTTTGCCTATGATTTATGAAAATAACACTGGGCTTGACACTGGGGAGGATACAAAAGCAGTTAATATTGGATCTCATAAGCCCCCCAAGGTTGGGGACTGGCCTCGTACACCCAGAGCCCTGGCTGTTATGGGAGTTGAAGTATTTACTGCAGGAAAGAATGTTCCCTAATATGATGGACCTTGAAGGTTATTTTCACTCAGCTGGGCACAAACATTTCCAGCAGGAAAATTTAGGAAGGAGGAAGGAGCACGATAGCAGGACTTAGAAGAGAATCTGAGGGTGGCCATAATAAAGAATGTAAAGATCAAACATCAGTTTCCCGTGGCCACATGGGGAATGTACCAGGCCAGTCTTCTATTGCTCTGGTGTCATCCTGCTGCCTGTCCTCCAAGCCTGGGGCGACAGCAGAGGGCAAGCAATAGGATGCTGTGGGGTGCCACGTGCTGCTCCAGGGAGAGGGTCTTCAATAGCAATGGAATCATGATCCTTTTTGAAGGAGCAAAATGAGACATACAAGTTTTAACATGGGAATTGGTGGATTAAACATTCACAAATTATAGAAACAAAGACATATTTCTTGCTATTTCGTAATCCCAATTTTGGTACCATTTGGCTTCTGGATCTTATTAACTATTCTTTCTCCCTCTTTCTCAGTAAGAAAATAGTGGTGAATGTTCCACCCTACCTGACACCTGCGTATCACTTTCCAGATTCCCAAACGCTTTCCCAGCCAGCTTGTTGCATAAATGGGAGTACTGAGTACAGGAGCATCCTGCACTGAGTTGGTAGATGGAGAAAGTGAGTCTCAGAGCAGCGTGTCACAGACATGACCACGCAGCGGGGACATGTCAGAACCAGGACAAGAGCCCAGGTCTGCCTGAGCCCTGCCCAGCCAGTGCTCTTCCCCTTCCCCAGCCCCTCCCTGTCTGTCCTCCTTGGACAGACTTCACTGTGCCTGTGCTGGGGAGACTGGGACAGCATGGCCAAGTGCAAAGAGGTGACTGAGGTGGTGGGATGTGTGACTGGTGACCAAAAGTAGTTTCGATGTCTAGAACATCGAACGGTGGAGGCAATTGTTACTTTTCCCTCTTGCCTGTCACAGGGTTGCTGGGTGTCAATAAATACCATATCATACTACTGCATGTGGGATTTTGTAAACAGTCATAATTGTAAAAATAGTGGATTTTTACCATTTTCCAAACTCTGCTCTAGATGCTTCAGGTGCACTAAATGATGTAATCTCACAACTACCCTGTGAGAGCATTACTTTTAAAAACCACCCTGTTTTACCAAAGGAGAAACCAGGGCCCAGGGAGGTGCGTAGCTTTAGCCCCAGGGGCCTGCCTCTGGATCCCACAGTGTTAGGCCACAGGGACGTTTCATTCTAAGCGCGGGGCCTGCTGGTAGAGACAACTAGGCTTGAAAAAGATCAGAGATTTGAGTGGCCGGCTAATGAATCCAGTTGTCCCTGGAGTGACTCTGCGAGCAGACAGATGGACATGGGTGTCAAGGACATTTGGGAGGGCGCACCTGTCGGCCTGGGTGGACAGGGTGAGCACAGCCGCCACCGCGCTGCTCCCGCTCACGAGGCCGCCGCCGCGGAAGTTGGAGGCCCGGCCCCGGCCGCCCTCCCGGACCAGGTCTTGGATGGACGGCGGCTGCAAGACAGGGGCCATGCTCAGGGGCCGCGGCTGCTCCGGGCTCTGCTCCTGGGTCCCGCCCTCACACTCCGGGTCCCCAAGGAGGCCAGCGCCCCCGGACGCCTTCCGGGGCTGGCTGATGGTCAGAGGAGGCTGCGCGGCGCCGTCGCTGAAGTGGGTGTGCTCCAGCGTGCCCACGTACTCGCACACCCTGGGGACAGGCAGGACGAGAGCGTCAGGACCGCAGCTCCCAACCCCACAGCTCTGCAATCCTCCCACACTTTCCTCCTTTCCTCAGCCAGCCCCTCCCCTCTGTTTTCTCACTACACTTACTATTATTATTGAGTTGGACCAGACAGCCTGAAAATGGGTAAAGGGGTCCTCAGGACTTCTCACCCCAGGATGGGAGAAAGACGGGCAATGAAGACCGTCCACCTGCTTCCGTCCAGTCCAGCTTACTGGCTCATCTGGACTCTGGCTGAGCGAGTTTTTCCATGGGAACTTCTTCCCCTCCATGCAGAGCTCTGATTAAAAGCTGGGAAGCTTTTCCTTATGATGGGGTCCCAGAATGGCCATGCATGTGACGGGCGGGCCCTCTGGCCACAATGGGGTTCTGCCCAGCCTTGTCCCGCCTGGTCCTGACAGGGCCATATAACTCATACAACTGAGGGTGGGGCACCAGGGGTAGGGGATGACACCTAATCATGGCAAACACAGAGAAGAGTCACACCACAACATGTGGTACAACTGCCAACTTCTAAGTTGTTTGTTCCCAACAGAACTTGGGACTAAGATGGTTCATAAGAGGTCCCTCAGCTCAGAGTAAGTCCAGTGAGTGGTAAAGAACATCCTAGATAATCCACTCGGATGTTCTATAATTGGGGAATTTTTCGATCCCATACATATTGCTTGGATACCATCTGAGCCTTTTTCTTTTTTCCTTTTTTCTTGTTAGAGCAATGAAGAGTAGCAGGTGACCAGCCTCCATATTAAACCCATCTTGCTCCTGGCTGATTCCTCCTGGTCCTTTCACACATTCCTCTCAAGATCAGTTTTTCAACCCTTGAATAATCTGCATGTTTCTCTCTTTGAAACTTGACAAACACTCATGGCTATACTTGCTTTGAAGATGTCAAGTGGAGCCCAGATCTGGCCAGTGCCCTGGACCCTCATCCCAGCTCCTGCCTCTTGGCTGCTTTGCCTGAGCAGGGCCTGGTGTGAATAAGGCCTCAGGCCTGTGCTGAAGAGGAGAAGGATCAGCAGGCAGCCCTGCCACGCCTGCTCCGTCAGCAGTGCTCCTTCCACTGTACTAGATCTGCCCTGATGCCATGTCTGGGAGACATGCTTTTTGTCTTAGTCATAGGAAGACTTGGATTCTGTAGCTACCACTTTGCTTTCATCTTACAGACACCGTGAACTATTAATATATAACTGATTGAGAGTTTCTTTTCACTTTATTGCTACAATGCTTAGAGCCAAATTTTTGGTCTGTCTTTCTTTGGCACAGATGAACTATTCTGTTTTTTTCCTTTGTCTAGCTAAATTATAATAAAAGCAGGCATCTTATACTTCATGTATCCATGGCCATCTGAAATCCTTCTTTAAATAAAGAAAACATTGATAAATATACAGCAATGTTATATTGCTGACATGTGACCAGTTTTTAGATTTGTATTCACCCAACTTACGTGGTCTTCTACCATTCACTGTTTAAGAAATTGGCTTTTCTTCCTTGGTACAACATATCTGTCTCTCATAGATAATGTCACTAGGTAAGTCACAATTCCCTAAATTCAGTTCTCTCACCTGGTCTTCAAAAATATATTCAGTTGGGCTCGAATTCCCTTTTCCCTTTTTATCTCTCATTTGGAGTTTATTCAAATTCTGTGAAACATCATAATCTATTTAAATCTATTGAGCCCCCCTCCCCCAGGCTTCCCAAGGCAGGGTGGGTGCCACCAGGTGCGGGGTCCCGTCATGCACCTGAACACGTGTGGCCAGCAGTCCGGGTTGTGGCTCCCCATCTCCAGGCCCACGCTGAGGATGGCCTCCATGCACAAGATGTGGGCTGTGTGCAGCCACACCCCCTGCACCTTCCCAATCTGCTCCAGTTTCTGCTCCACTTTTAGTTTCACTGTGCCAGAAAGACATTTATTAAAATAACAGTCTGAGCAAGGGAGACAGAAAGGGAGAGGGAAAGAATGAAAATGAAAGAATGTGTTGTCCTGCAAGGGCAAAGGGAAACGACAGACTTCACTGGCAGCAAGCTCCTCTGTGGCAGGTCCCCGCAGTTCATCATGCAAACCATCCAGCCGGCACACGTTGGTGACCCCCGTTCTGCAGCTCCGGAAGTTGAGTGGATCCTGAGCTGGTAGGTGCAATTCCTTGTAGGCCCATCCAGCTAAGGTCATCTGTGCCTAGACCCTTCACTTTCCCCTCAAATTGTAACATGGAAGACTTCTCTGAGACTGGTTTAATGTGATGCTTTCATTATGATGATCATCTCTCAAACAACTATGTGTGTACACTCTGAGCACCGAGATGACTGCTTTATAACTGAAAATTACCAACTGAAAATTGGTAACTTACTAACTGAAAATTATCATTCCACTCCCTGAGTTTATATTTGTATTTGCAAGCTCCAAATAATACTTCTAAAAATTATAGATGACTAATGAGAAAAGGACACAAGAGGTGACTTAAGATGTTAATAATGCAAAGTGCCAAGGCAAGGCCAAAGGACACTGTGCTCTCCTTGAATAAAGGTTTTGAGTCATTGTATCTGATAGGATGACTAAGTGATGGTCCAGAAGCACAAAATACAGCAAGCTAACTGCTAAGAAATCTGAACCATATTCCTGTTGTAAAGAGCAAAGTGATTTTTAGCAAAACATCATTTGGCTCATGAATGTGATATTAATTTTTATTTGTATGTAATTTGAATATTTTGGTTTTGGTTTTGTGGGTTTTTTTTAAGAACTCTAAATGTAAGGATTTTTACGTGGCTCACAGTTGTACAATACTTAAGTAAAATTGGGAAACCCTTTTTTCAGTAAACACTGGGAAGCTGTGATAACTGCTTTGCTTTCAAATGGGTCTCTAAATATTATTCAAGTATGAGGAACACTGACCTAAATTGTTTTTCTCAGCTGAAAATGTCCAACTGTCTCTGTGACTGGCTGCCTTATGTATTGGATAGGCGGTATTAGCACCACTTGGAGCAAGCTGGCATTTCTCCTTTTGTTTGTTGCTGCCTTTTACCTTCCATTGCTATTAGGAAGGTCATTCTCTTCTCTTATATCCAGATAATCATCAGCTTCACTGACTCACTGATTTTAGCAAGTTAAATAACAGTTCTTTTTCTGAACTTGCGAAGCTTGGATTTTTCTTTGACAAGAGCCCAGTGAGCCTCCTCTCATGAATTTCCTCCATTCGTTTGATTTGCCCCTTCAGAACACCGGCCAATCTGCATTCCCCCACTATAACCTGCGGGGTCTGCCAGTGTATACTTTGTGAAGCTGCGGCCCACGGCACTCCTGTTAGCTGTCAACTGCACCTTGCGTGTCACAAGGGGCCAGCATGTCTCTCGTCTCCAGAGGGGGCTGCGGTAAGCACTCTGTGGTCAGTGGTGTGCATTGCTATATACCATACACAGAACGGGGACGAATGTCAGCTTGATGCAGGTATGCGCCCACCACATCCAAAGCACCAGTGGATGCTGGCCCGTCAGCTGTTACCTTGTGCTATGGCATCGCTGGGTTCTTGTGCCTCCCTTTCCTCTTTCTCTTCCTGGACACAGGAGGCAGCCGCCATCTGGGCAAGGGCCGAGGCACAGTTAGCAGCAACGCCTGTAGAGGAGACAAATAGTTACCCCTTGACTGAGTGTATTCTCTCATCCTTCACCTAGCAGAACCCCTTCTAACGAACTTCTTTCCCACTGCAGTCATTCCCAGTGAGTTCTGCAGGAACCACGCGCCAGGCAACACCACTGCCGCTGGTACCTAGACCACAACTCAGCCGCGCGGCCTTCCGCAGCCCGTCGAGGCTCATGCAGATGGCATCCCGTTCCTTCTGGTTCTGCTCTTTGATGCCCTCAGCTCCCAGGATGAAGGCTAGACCTTTGGAGCTCCCCGCCATTCGCCCCGTCAGGGGGGTTGATAACGTATCGATCAAGTTCTTCCAGCAGCCAACCAGAATATAGCGAGCAAATGCCACGCCTAGAACATGAAGGGGTGTGGGTCACTTTCCAGAGACAAAAGCAACCTGACAGTGAATCAAATGGGGTTCTCTGGCCATCAAAATTGGCAATACTGAGTTTCATGCAATTCTATAACAGGAAAAATAATGTAATGCATTATATGGGATTATGTCTCATTTTGTGCTTGTAAATAGTGAATGTTGCATCATTAGGTGGATGATGCGAAGTAACTTCATAAATTGCTCTTCCTACCAATACAAAATCTTGATTCATTTATGTCGCCACATAACAATGTAATTGCTGGTAATGTGTGCAATGTATGTATATTCACAAACTCAAGACCAAAGTCCCTACCTGCCACTGTGGAGTCATCGATTCTCCTGCTCTGGGTGAAGGGAGACTCCGTAGCAGCCGAGGCCATCAGCTGCCCACCGATGGCACTGCTCTCTAAGCCGTCAATATCTGCCAAGGAAAAAGGGTGAGAGGTTCCCCCTAAATGACACACTCCAGTCAAAAACAAATGACCACCACAGTATTCATCGTTAACAAATACCCATTGTATCTACTGTGTAGGAAGTATGTAGCAAATTTTTGTCAGAATATTATAAATTTTGTTTTATTCACTTGGTCCAATTTTCTTTCATTGTCAGAGCATTCATCTGTTATATTATGGTGTATTTTTAATTTGAAAAATAAATTATTATTTCTCAGAAACTCCATTGATTTAGAACATCTCAATCTTTGAATATTCTTTTTATTCAAAACCATGGCATTATTCTCAAATTTTATGTTACTCTAACGTAGATTTTTCTTTCAGAGCTTCCTCACATGAATTATGATGAGAGTAAGCCTCTTTGGTCAGATAATCATGTGCTCTGATTGCAAAGTACAACAATAATAACATACAATTTTCAAAGTGTTTTCACATAACACTTTTCATTAATCTCCCAAACAACTCCAAGTAGGTAGACAAGATTGGTATTATTTTTCCTATTTCACAGAGGAGGAAACAAATATAGTCATGTGCCACAAAATGATGTTTTGGTCAATCATGGACAACATATAAAACAGTGGTCCCATAGGATTATGATACAGTATTTTTACTGTATCTTTTCTATGTTTAGATACACAAATACTTACCATTTTGTTACAATTGCCTACAGTATTCAGTACAGCAACCTGCTGCACAGGTTTGTAGCCTGGGAGCAACAGGCCATACCACATTGCCTAGGTGTGTGTAAGTACATTCTGTGATGGTCACGCAATGACAGAGTCACCTAACAACATATTTCTCAGAACACACACCACGACCCCCAAAGTGATGCATGGTATGTTTAAGGTAGGTAAATCACTCAAGGCCATGAAGCTGGTAAGAGAAGGAATACAACTTCTATTCATGTCTTCTGACTCCCAGCCAGGCCTCTCTGCAGGAGGCCATATTCCAGCTCAGTAAGGGATCATAAATTAAGTTTTGGATAAACTCTCATCTACAGACTTAACTCAACAAATCCCTCATCCAGTTAGTATCGTGTTGATAATCAGATTGCCGCTATTGTTTCTCCTTGCACATAATGAAAAGATCAGATAGAAGTTTCCAAACACCAGGTTGACATCTGCTGAAATCCACCTATCACTTAACACCTGGAATTTGCCACAAAGAATCCTAGAACCCTATTTTGTCAAATTCTTATTAAAAGCCTATGGATTTTTAAAAAATCATTAATCTAAAATTAAATAACTTTCCTATGGACATAGCAATCGAGCTTACTGTTCCATTATAAAAGAGGTGGCTGATTAACAGTGATGACTGATGAATACAGCAACTGTGAATAGTCTGTTAGTCTGTTATTTGTTCATTTTACATCTACTGAATGACTCCTTTTATTAAGGTCTGGGTAAGAAATTCATAGATTACTTTTGGCAGAAACTACAGTATTTGCAAATTAAAGCTGGGATTGTTTAGGATCCTAATCCAAATTCCAAGGCACTTATAAGCTCTGGGCAGTACCTTCCATCCCTATGGAAAGGAGTTTGTAAAAACAGATGGAAACCAAGCATTGCTCACAGGCAAACTAAATAAATATCTCACACATATTTGAATAATTATTTTTCAAATGGATGTAAATGCTATCATGATTAACAAAATACAGATTGGTCGCCTGTCCAGTGATCACAATCCCCAAGGCTTTGGACTCAGCCTTGCTTCCCCCAACAATTCCATCCTAGTTCTGGAAGCAAGACTCCAAATACCAATGACCAGGACTCTGCCACCCATGCACAGACCTCACTGTATGTCTTGGCTCCCGGCCTGATTCCTAAGAAGTGTCTCACCCCAAATTCCTCATTGTTGGGTTCCACCTGCCAGTAGTCGGCTCCGCCACCTTTGGAAGAGCCTCTAGCCCCAACCACAGGCAACATAACATATCCACTGGACAACAGATTCTACCTCTCAGCTGTCCAGACCAGCCCAGACCAGTCCTGCTCCTGTCTGGCACAGAGCCACGCTGAGCTGCGTGAGAATGTGGGACACTGTGTGGGGTGTGTCTGGTACAGGGCCACGCTCTGCATCCCCTGTCAGCTGGCTCCAGGAGAGGATAACTGAGATCAGAAACCAGTCTGGGAGCTCAGAGCAAATCCAGAAGAAGCCTGGAGATGTAACTTACTAAGGCTACCAATGAGCAAACTAAACTTCTGAGCACTTCCTGAACTTTGACATCATGGCTGAGCCATGAGAATCCACAAAATGCTGCTTTTGCCAAAAAAAATTGATTCACAACAATACTGCATATTGCTCTCTATGCTGTCATGTGAAATTTCTAAAAGTTAAATAGCATTTAAAAAATTCTCTGGACACTGAAGACAAAGATGCCACGCAGGCAAGTATCTGGCATCATGTTTAGTTCTGGCACAGCTTGGAAGGGGAGGGAGAACCTCCAATATGGACAGGAAATGGGAATGAAGCCAAGCTTAAAAACCAGTCACTCTGCATTACTGGTAACATCCCAGGAGCACTGAATGATATGGGCATCTATTAGCATATGAGAGCTTCTAGGAATATTTCCAGGCTTTGTACCCAGAAAGTACTGCTTAACCACAGAAGAGGACTACAGTTTTACACGAACAGACCAAGGTGCCAAGTTAGTCCTTATCTAATGGGCCACAGTGAATCCTACAGACTCTCACATGGAGAAAGGACAGAAAACTCTCAAGAAGTGAATTCATGACACTTCCCTGGAACTGCCACCACCTGCCAGGGAAGCTCTGGGGATGCTGTTTTGAAGTCTGCTTGAAACACCATTGTTTCTCTGAAAGAGGCTTTCAGGTGTGATCCATCCCACCCTGCCAGGTGCTTGGACCTCAAGAGGAACCACTGACCAGTGAGCATGGTGATGAGGGGAAGGCTGTTATCTTCAGGGCTGCCCCAGTAGCCAGCCTCTCCGAGCATGTTCCTGTCCAGCACCTGATGGTACAGTTCCTCAATCCAGGCCTGGGAAAACACCATGAGCACCCCGCTGGTCTGCACCTGCTTCATGAACTCTTTCTGCAGAGACAGAGCACATGTGGAGGTGACCAAACACCGAATCCCCTGCAAACAAACAGGCTCCCAAGCCCTCTGCCACCTCTTCATGTCACACAGCCCCAAAGCAAGTCAAGGCTTATTTACTGGCGGGTGGGAGCGGCAAGGGAGGAGAAGCTGAGATGGAGAGGTCCCTAACGTCCTGAGGTTCCTTTCACTTACAACACCTTGACAGATCCCCTGTAGAAAAAGTAGAGAGGCTGCATTTTGCATTTTTACTCTTTGAAGTGTAGGAGGGCTAGCAACTGCACGGGTATCTGGAACAGAGCTGCTCCTCTCCCTGGCCCAAGAGCACAGAGATGGAATGTGCTCCCTTAAGGAACAGGTGCACTTCAAGAGACACTTCACTTTCATAACTTATATATACATTTACCCTTGGGAATTTACAACTTATTAAGCAAACAATTATTCCCTTCATGCAGAGCCATGGATTTCAGCTTAGGAACTGACAATAGGTACTCCACGGAGTGGCTTGTTCAGCAAGGGAGCCAACTGCAGGACATCAACGTTATTTTCATTGCACCCCTCACAGGAGAGATTTACTATCAATGGTCAGTAAGCTTAGTTCTGGGTCACCAGTAGGTCTGAGAATATTTTCGAATGAAGAGTTTTGTAACAGGAAGCTTTCATTTTAAGCAAATTCCCTGCACATCATCTCATCTCACTTAACATGTTGATGACGTGTTTTTGAACATGTTTTATGCACATGTATGTTTAATAATGTCACTGGATGAAACCACTGCCATCCACAGTCAGCCTTTCCTGAGCCTTGTGTCCATACGCTCCTCACTGTCTGGGCGCGGTGGGCAGCTCTGCAGCTTACGGTGCCGTGCAATAGCACATCTGTGCCCTCACGT
>CAUYRT010051418.1:0-72412 GCA_963574885.1 Lepilemur ruficaudatus
GACCATAGTGAGCCTTGAATGCCAAGTGCCTCAGTTATGCACTGGCATAACTATCAGTTATCATAATCAGTTGCAAGGAACAGAATCTGTTTTGGTCATTTTACATAGAAAAGGAATTTATTTTTAAAACATTGACTGGGCATGGTGGTTCATGCCTACAGTCCTGGCACTTTGGGAGGCCAAGGCAGGAGGAGCACTTGAGACCAGGAGTTTGAGACCAGCCTGGGCAGCACAGTGAGACCCCATATCTAAAAAAAAATTTTTCTTTTAATTACCTGGGCATGGTGGCACATGCCTATAGTCCCAGCTACTCAGGAGGCTGAGGTGATAGGATCACTTGAGTCCAAGAGTTCGAGGCTGCAGCGAGCTGTGATCATACCAGGTTGACAGAGTGAGACCCTGTCTCAAAAAAAAAGAAAAAAAGAAAAAGAAAATTGTCTAAATTGACTAAACTGTCACAGCCAAGAGAAACTTAAGGAGACATGACAACTAAATGTAATGTGGTATCCAAGATGGGATCTTGGGACATAAGAAGGACATTAGGTTAAAAAAAAAAAACACTAAGGAAATCTCAATAAAGTATGGACCTTAGTTCATAGCGATGTATTCATTTCAGTTCATTGATGGTAACAAAGGCCCCATACTAACATAAGATGTTAATAACAGGTGAAGCTGGGTGCTGGGTATATAGGAATCTCTGTACTATCCTCACAATTTTTCTGTAAATCTAGAACTGTTCTAACATGAAGAATGAATGAACTTTTAAAATACTGAGTAAATTGCATAGAACTAAACATATACTCAAGACTACGTCTAAAGCTGATGGAATCTGAACAAGCTCAGTGGTTTGTAGAAAGTCGGTTTCCTGGTTCTAAGATCACACTCTAGTTTTATAAGCTGTTACCATTGCAGAAAACCGGGTGGAGAGGGTCTCTCTCCGTATTAGCTTTTACAACCGCATGTGAATCTACAATAATTTCAAGATAAAAACCTTATTTTTAAAAGATTAAGCAGAGAACAGGACCTTTGGGGAGGCTGGAAGAACAGGGTCCAGGCCCCTTGCCCCGCACCCTGGAGCAGACCTGGCCCAATGAGAAAACAATGCTGCCGCTGCTTGCACAAGCCACGCCTTCTCCAGGACCTCATGCTACTAAGTGGCAGGTTGTATTTTCCCAAAATGGCTGCAGTAATAACTCCATCCAACATGCTGTTCTACAAGGTCATCCCTCCCTCAAGAGGTGGAGTCTGTGACCCCTCCCCTTGACTCAAGCCGGGCTTGTGCCTGTTTCCACCCAGAGAATACCACGAAAGTGGCACCCCTGTGGTTTCTGAGCTTAGGTCATAAACGGCTATGCTGCGTGCAGGTGACGCTCGGAAGCTCGGCTCTCTGGACTCTCCCTGTGATGCCCTCCCTGGGAACCCGGCCAGCCGTCTGGCTGTGAGAACCCCAGGCCCCTTGGAGAGGGTCTCCGATGCACAGTCCCAGCTCAGCCAGACCAGGCTCCAGACACAGAGCAAGGAAGCCTCCAGAGGATTCTAGCCCCCGGGCATCCAAGAAACCCCCAGGATGCAAGTCTTCCCAGGTGAAGGCCAGATGTCATTCTGGCCTCCTGTCTTTGTCAGGAGCAAAGACAAACCATCCCCACGTGTCTTGTCTGAATTCACAACCTGCAGAATTCATGAGCTAATATAATGGTGGTTGTTTTAAGTGTGAGCTGTGTGTGACACATAATAGATCGTCACCAGAACACATCCCTGCTGCCTTCCCTGAAAGCCCACAGGCTCGCCCATGGTTCCCTTCTCAACCTGAGTCTTGCACAGGTCCGGTATGCCTGAACCTTAGCCACAGGGAGGCTGTGGAATGTTTGGTGGCCACCATGGACAGATGGCCACTAGGGCAAACCACGTATGGACAAAGAGTAGCCTATAAAAGCAATGACCTGCCCCCTCATCACTCTCTAGACCTGCTATGTTGAATCACGCACTGACTTCACTCTGCTCTTACGGCAGTGGTTCTCCGATGCCTTTCAGTGTCACCTGGAGGGCTTGGTAAACACACACCGGTGGGTTTCTGATTCAGGAGGTCTAGGATGGGGCTTGAGAATTGCATTTCTCACAAGCTCCCAGGTAATGCCGATGATGGGGACCCAATTTGAGAACCTTGGTATTAAGGCCTGGGGGTGGGGAGAGTTTTCAACCCTGCTTCACAGTAGCATTCACCTGGGGGTATGGGGAAGGTGGATGCCTGACCCCACCCCCAGACCAACTAAATCAAAATCAGACAAATTGAGCCCTTCGGTCACACAGGACTTTAGTCAAGCAGAGTGAGCACTCCCTGTCTTTGCACGTGGCTTTCGTGAATGCAGAGAATCTGGACTTAAGAGGAAAGAGGCTTGCTGTAGACCACACTTTCCCACGCCACCCTGCCACAGGGGGTGACGAAGCCTGAACAGCTGACAAAAAAACAGAGGCCCAGGCTCAGGGAGGCTGGATAGGGCTCAGGCCTGGGGCTCAGGATTTTCACCAAGTGCCCTAGGTGGTTCTGAGGTGGACCACAGTATGAAAACCATGGCTCTAGGGAAGTGCTGTTCAATAACAATATAAAGCCAGCCACATGGAATTTTGACTTTGAAAGTACAAAAAGGGCCGGGTACAATGGCTCATGCCTGTAATCCTAGCACTCTGGGAGGCCGAGACGGGAGGATCACTCAAGGTCAGGATTTCGAGACCAGCCTGAGTAAGAGCGAGACCCTGTCTCTACTGAAAAAACAGAAAGAAATTAGCTGGCCAACTAAAAATATATGGAAAAAATTAGCCAGGCATGGTGGCGCATGCCTGTAGTCCCAGCTACTCGGGAGGCTGAGGCAGGAGGATCGCTTGAGCCCAGGAGTTTGAGGTTGCTATGAGCTAGGCTGACGCCATGGCACTCTAGCCCTGGCAACAGAGTGAGACTCTGTCTCAAAAAAAAAAAAAAGAAAGTGCAAGAAGAAGCCAGGCACAATGGTACAAGCCTGTAGGCCCAGCTACTCCGGAGGTTGCATTGGGAGGATTTCTTGAGCCCAGGAGTTTGAGACCAGCCTGGGTAACACGGAGAGACCCTTCCAGCTCAAACAAACAAAAAAAAACCAAAAACATAAAAAGAAACATGTAAAATTAATTTTAATAAAAATTTAACCCATATCCAAAATATTATCATTTCAATATATAAAAATTAATATGAAATGTTTTATATTCTTTTTTCCATACTAAACTTTTGAAATCCAGGGTACATTTTACACTTACAGCACATCTCAATTCAGATGCCTAATTTTCATTCACAATACTCGATCTGTATTTAGATTTCATAGATTTATACAACTAAGTTGTTTCAAAGTAGTGTGACCAAGTCATCTTGGTTTACTGAAGACTACTCTGATTTTAAAACTGAAAGTCTTCCCAGGTGTGGTGGCTCACTCCTATAATCCCAGCACTTTGGGAGGCCAAGACAGGAGGATCGCTTAAGTCCAGGAGTTCAAGACCAGCTTGGGCAACATTTGTCTCCAAAAAAAATTTAAAAATAAGTCGAGCATGATGGTGTGCACCTGTAGTCACAGATACTCAGGAGACTGAAGCAAGGAGGATGGAGCGCAGGAGTGAGAGGCTGCAGTGAGCTCTCATTATGTCCCTATAACCTGGCGACAGAGCAAGACCCTCTCTTTCAAATAAATAAGTAAAACTGAAAGTCCCACATACTGAAAAACCTCCTAGTCCCAGGAAAACCAGAACAGTTGGTCTTCCTCTTTCAAACATTCTTGGATGTTTTCCAATAACAGTATTGCCTATTCGTTTTAAATTTTAATTTTAAATGAAGTTAAAACTTAGTGCTCAGTAGCCACGTTTGGTTGGTTAATGGCTACCATCTTGGACAGTGTGGGTCGGGGAGTGAGGATGTCCCTTCCTCTTTTCACATGACCAACCTTGGAGGATCTGGGCTTGGTTCTCTTGAGAGAGATGAGGTTTCCTCTCCTGGCCCGGAAAGAATGTTAAAGCAGAGAAGCTGTGGGGTAGAGCCACAGGGTAGAACAGCCACCTTGCCAACATGAGGGGGTGGAACAGGACTTAGGAGGCCACTATAACCATCTAGGACAGGATAATTACGTCCTCACGTGGAACCAGGATGCAGAGAGAGGCTGGCATACAGAAGCGTGCAAGCCACAAAGTCATTGGCACGTGGTGGTGATTAGACATGGGGAGAGGGTACAGGAAGCAAGAGGCAGCAATCTAGGTGAGTCGCTGGTCCACTTCCCCTTCTACCCATGCCCTTCCCACCCCAAACCCACCAGCAGAGTTTCAGATTATCTACTGCTGCTGAACAAACCAGCCCAAATGGAATGGCTTAAAACAACAGTTTTATTATTATCTCTCACGGTTCTGGAAGTTGATTCGGCTCGGCTAGGTGGTCCTTTCTCAGGGTCTCTTATGCATTTGAAGTCAGATGAAGGTGTCCTCACTGCGTGGCTGGAGGTTGAGGCTGGCTGTCAGCTGGAACCTCAGCTAGGGCTGCTGGCTGGAATACTGTTATGGGCCAAATTGTGGCCGCTTCCCCAAATTTATGTTTTACAACTCCAACCCCCCAGGACTTCAGAATGTGGCTGTATTTGGAGATGCGGTCTTTAAAGAAGTAATTAAGTCAAGATGAGGTCACTAGGGTGAACCCTAATCCCATATGGCTAGGGACTTTATAAGTGGAGATGAGGACACAGACACATTCAGAAGGAAGATCACGTGAAGACAAAGGGAGAGGACCGCCATCTACATGCCAAGGAAGGAGGCTTCAGAAGAAATCTCCCTGCCAACACCTTCATCTTGGGCTTCTAGCCCCCGAAATTGTGAGACAATAAATTTCTATGGTGCAAGCCACCCAGTCTGTGGTGCTTTGTCACGGCAGCCCTAGGAAACTGATACAAATGCCTCCAGGTGGCTTTTGCATGTGGGCCCTGTTTCCCCACAGCACAGCAGGTGAGCTCCAAAGGTGAGCAGCCCAAGAGGACCAGGTGAAAAGAGTATTGCCCTTTATGACCTGGTTTCGGAAGTCACAGGGTGTCATTTCCTCTGCAGTCACAGTCACAGGCCCACCCTGATTCAAGGGAAGGGAGCACAGACCTCCCTCTTGATGGGACAATTGTCAAGGTCATGTTGTAAGAAGAGCACATAGAATGGAATATCTTGTGGTGGTGGCCTTGGGAAATACAATGTGCCATACAAGGTTTGCAACTTGAGAGATTGGGGATGGTGTCGTTAACCAAGACAGGGACTACAGGAAGAAATACAGAAGTTCTGAGGTGGGTTAGATGTGAAGACGTAAGATTTGAACAGACTGGGTTAGCGGAGCCCATGAACATGTGCATGGACATAGCCAACCACTAGGAAGCTAGATATGTGCATGGGAGCCTCAGGAACAATTTCTGAGCCGGAAATGTCCAGAAATTTCAATTTGGGGACCATCGACAAATTAGAAGCCAGAGACTGGCTTCTCATAGAGTGAGAGAAGATGACGGTTGAGGGAATATATTAGTATCTGTTGCTGCATAATAATCCACTCCAAATCTTAATGGCTAAAAACAACGATTTATTTTCTGCCACGTTTCTGTAAGTTAGTTGGGTAGTTCGTCCGCTGGTTTCACCTGGGCTCATTCATGGGGTTGCATTTAGCTGGACGGTCAGCTGGGAAGTCCCAGATGGTCTCATTCACGTGTCTGGTAGCCGGTGCAAGCTGTGGCAGGGGCTGGCCTCAGCTGGAACAGCTGGCCCTCTCGTGTGGTCTTTCCTCCAGGCTTCTGCACAGCATCATGGTCTCAGGGCAGCATCCCAACAGGGCAAGTCCCAGTGCACTGGACTTAGCAAGCACGTTTGCTAATACCCTACTGGCCAAACCTAGAGTGGATGTGGGAGGACTTACCAGCAAACATGATTCACTGGCAGTCATGAGAGTAACAATATACTACAGGGGGAAACACCGGATGGGCCTCCACTCAACTGAGGGTTGGGCAGAGAAGAAACCAAAGTTGGAAACCGGAAGAACCGCAGAAGGCCCAGAAGAATGCAGAGCTAAGGAACCCAGGGAGGAGGGAATGCTACTGGGACAGTGCCCACCCGGCACCAGCATGATCTTGAGCGCCAATGTTTCCTTAAATTCCAGGCCCAAAGTGCCTCACTTGCCTCACTCCAATCCCAGCATGAAACCGTCCTCAGGATTTGGCAACCTGGAAGTCAATTTCCTTAACACCCCAACATTAATTTCAGTAGCTGGTGTCACAGAAATCTTAAGCACCAAACACAACTCAGTGAAAGCAAGTCTGCAAGTCAAACCAACACAGTCTACATCTGTAAACCGTATGATGGTCTGGCTTGATTAAATAGAAAGCTCACAGTTATTTTTAAATGTTTTTGGCCAAAACTCACAGTAAAAAATACTTTATCAAGATCTAGTACACACATGCACAGACACACACATATATGCATGCACACACACGTACACACATGGCCAAAACAAGTTTCCTGAGGCATAGAAAAGATAATAGTAGCCTACCTGTACTTTGTGCAACACTATGTCACTTTCTATTTAAATTTTTTATAAGGCTTATCATGTCCTGCTAAATTGAGTTCCCCATCCACTACAGGGCCATACTTGGCCAGCAGATTGAAAAATACTTAGACCATCCCAAGAAGTAGTCAGAAAACTGGCCAAATCCTGCCTTGTTTTGTTTCACCTGTTGGTTTTCTGTTGTTGTTTTTAGAAATTGAATTTTATGCCTTCAGGCAGGCCTCCCTTCTCCTGTCCCATTTCCAACTACCTGACACCCAACACCTATCTGTGTTACCGGTCTGGCCCCTGGATCCGTTTCTGTTTGGGCTTTCTACATCTCTGGATTCTAGCGGCATAGATGGATGCATTAATGCATTCCACAAATACTGAATGAGTGCCCCTCACTTGCCAGTAGCTATTGCTGACGCTGGGATTACAGCAGGCAGCAGACAAAAAATACAGCAGGCAGCAGACAAAAAACACCGCCTTCATGGAGCTGAGATCCTAGAGGGGGTAGGCAGATAAGCCAAAAAAAAAAAAAAAAGGAAATCTATTCTTTACTAGAGGGGGATTCAATTCTTTAGAGAAAATAAGGCTGGAGGGGATAGGCATGGCTCTAAAAGCTACCGCAGATCCCGATCCCGAGCTCTCCTTTGCGGAAAAGAGGGAGCCTAACACGTTCTTACCTGACAGGAGCGCTGGAGAGCACGAGCGAGCACAGCCAACGTTCTCCTCAAAAAGAACAGTTCCCGGCCTGCCCTAGCAGGTAGACCTGACCCATCACGTCCCCAAATTACTCTGCCAAAGGGCAAAAAGCACCGTTAACTTTAACCTAGAAAATTTCAAAAGCAGCCAGCCATGAAGGGGGCAACTTTGCGGCAGGCGGCACGTTGGCACCGGGCTTGGCCGGCAGCTCGTCGGATTCGTCCCCCGTCCGGGCTTCGCAGTCCCCACCGCCATCCCGCGGGACACACGGCCGCCTCCCAGGCCCCGCACGCACGCCCCTCGGACCCGGCTGCTGCGCCGGCCTCGTCCCTCGCTCTCCCCCCTCAGGTTTGCCACGGCCACAAAGCCAAACAGCGCCCCGCGGGGCTGTCACGCTCCCGAGCCCCGGGCCCGCGCCCCCGCCCCGGCCCCAGCACCCCTTTCGGTTTGCTCATCTGCTCCGTAATTACCGATTTCTCTACCTCTCTCCCTCCCAGGCTCGGGCCTCCTCGGGCGCTGGAGCTGTCGGGGGCACTCGCGGCACCCCAGGCGCCTAGCCCCGAGCTCGAGCGACAGGGCGCGCCCCGGGGCTCGCGCAGTCTCCCAGCGCCCCTCCCGCCCTCGGCCTCCCCGCGGCGCGGGGGCCTCGGTTCCCGCAGGTCTGCACCCCTGCTGCCCGCGGCCGCCCAGCCCCCGACCGCGCAGGCGGCGCGGACTACAAGTCCCGGCAGGCCGCGCGCAGCGCATGCGCAGCGGGCCGGCGCTTGAGTGGCAAGTTGTTTGTTTCAGCGAGCACCAGCTGCTCCCCGCGCCCGGCGCCGCGCGCCGCCGCTCCGCTGCCCGGCCGCTCGGCTGCTCCGCCGGCGCCGCCGCCTCGTCCGCCGCGGCCCCTCGCAACTTGGCGGGCCTCGCCTTTGTCCTGCCCGGCCCGGCCGCCGCCTCCCGCCCGGCACCGAGCTCCCGGTCCCCGGGCCGGCTGCCCGCGGCGGCTCGGAGCCGGCTGGGCGCGGAGGGGGCGGGGGCCGCGGCTCGCCCCCCGCCGATGAGCCGCCGCGGAGCGCGAGCGGACGATGGAACTCCACATCCTGGAGCACCGGCTGCAAGTTGCCAGCGTCGCCAAGGAGAGTATCCCGCTCTTCACCTACGGCCTGATCAAACTTGCCTTCCTGTCCTCCAAGACCAGGTGAGCGCGCGGGGACGCGGCGCCGGCCGGGGAGAGACAAAGAGGCGCACCCCGGGCGGCTGTCGTCGCCGCCGCGTCTCGGAAAACAACTTGGGGCCCCCGGAGCGTCCCCGCCCCGCCCCCGGCCGCGGCTCGCCGGCTCCCGACAGAGCCCCCCCGCCTGCCCTGCCCCCCGCCCCGACGCACCCCCGCCTGCAGTCCCCCGTCTCAGCCCCCTCCCCGAGATCCGGAGGGCCGGGGCGGCTGCAGTGACGAATCCGCGAATGAATGAACGATCGAACGAATGAATGAATGAATGAAAAACAGGTGTGGGGACGCGGCCGTGGAAAAAACAAACTAACGCCCCCATCCCCCAATCCCTCAGTTGGGCCGGCCCCCGTCGCCACGGCGGGAGGAGGGATTGTGCTGAGCGCGGCTACCCTGAGCAGAAAATCGTAAAATCATTAGTGGGTGTTTATCTCAAGGTGCCTGCGAGGGTTGCGGACGGCGCGGGGGGAGGGGTGGGCGAGGGCCGGGGAGAGGCTGCGGGCGAGGGTCGCGGTGATCCTTTCTCCTTGGGGTCCTGGAAAGGTGGGTGGGGGGGCGTTTTGCCGAACCGTGGAAGGGGAGGAGCAGGCGTGTTTATGGATCTGCCTTGAGGCTGGGCTTGGATGCTGCAGGGAGAAAAATAGTTGAAGGCCTGGAAGGTAAAAGGGAGGGGGGGAAACTTGGATTTTCCCAATGCCGGTACGGGTTTGACTTTGTGAGCCCCAGTAGGTGCTTGGAGTAGGGTTTTTGTTGTTGTTCAGGGAGCCCGGGAGCCCAGTGGAGTGTGAGTGCCAGCTAGCTGCTGTAACTTAAGTCCTCCGCTCGCCCACCATTGTGACTGCTAAAAGGGATGATGAAGTTGCTGCCGGTTGGTTTTTCAGGGTTTGGGGCAGCGATGGTTCTCCCTCGCTGCAAAATGAATGAATACATTACAGGTCAAGGTTAACGTTAAAATGACAGCCCCCTACCCCGAGCTGCCCCCTTAGGCGCTGAGCTCAAAGGAGCTCAGGGGACCCAGGGAAATAATTCAATCTGAGCCTGTTATCTGCCTGTTAAAGTTCTTGCTTGGAAATCTCACTTTGATGTGTGTGTCTGAGCGGGAGCTCGGTCCGGCTATTGTTTGCGAGATGGAGCCAGATCCGCCAGTGGCATCTTGTTTACTTTCTTCTCGGGGCTGCTTGGTGGGGTTTGGAGATTTGAAATCCTTGCCTTTGCAGAGCCCGATGCACATTTGATTGCAGAAGGTAATTATTAAACAGGTCATTTGAAAACAAAAGCCAACTGCTCAGATTCTGAACATCCCCCCCCAAATACACACAAAGCCCCCTCTGGCTGTTGACACCTTCTGATCCTGTATCTACCTGCCCTCTGCCCCTCACTCCCTGGCTGGTCTTGAGGTTCCAAGGCTGGAGGTAACAGAACGGCCTTGTTTTTCCAACCCCTGGCCCTCGGCCCTGGGCAGCCCCCTGGCTGATTTCTCGGCCACCATACAAATGGGGATGATGACTCAGGCTGCGGCTGTGCACGGGGCCTAGGTGCTGGAAGGAGGGGGCATTTGGGGGCTTCGTAGAGAGCAGCAAAGGGCAGGCTCCCTCTGCCATTTCCCACTGTGGAGGGACTGGCTTTCTAGCCCCCACCCCTTGCCCTACCCAGGGTCCCGTTTGGAGGACTCACAGATAGGCATGGCCCCCGGGGTGAGCCCCTGCTGTGTCTGAACACTAGAAAATCTGCTCCTCCTTGGGTCCGTCTCCCTCTCTCTTGGGAGCCACAGCCTGTCCGAGGCCCAGGTGACCAGTCCAGTCTCAAGATGACTCAGAGGTCAAAGGTCATCTCCATGTCTCCAGGTTCTGGCTCCAGAAGGTGCTGAGCGCATTTGTCAAATGGCTGAGGACACGCTGCTCCAAGCACACTCTGAGCCCGGAACAGTGGCTTCATTTATGATTAGCCTCCTCTTTGCCCTAGTGGCCGAGGCTTGGTCCTTCTCCTCTGGCTCTCATTTTGTCTGCCTGTAAAATGGAAATAGCACCACTTGGCCCACTGGTTTACACAGGTCTGCTGTGTATATGGCATGGGATGACTGTGGGAAATGGTTTTTAGCAATCATAAGGGACAGTGGGGTGCAGATATATTATCTAAGAGATTTTCAGTAAGCCATCCAGGTGGAACTTGTGGTCCTCCTTGACGCTTCCTGTAATACCTACCCCCAGGTAGTGACCCGTAGCCCTGTCTCCCCTCCCCCAATTCTAAGTTTAGCTCAAACTGTAGCAGCATGCCCCAAAGGTCTCTGTGCCACCTGTTAAAAATGTTTTCAGTCATTCTCTATAGAGTCAAACCATTGGCATGGTGTTTGAGGCCTTGTAGGAGCTGGATCCTGAATCCTCATGTTTAGTCATTGCTCTGACAAATACTCTAGTGACCCACAAGTTACCTTATGGTACCCTTCACACCTCTGCTCTTGTACCTGCACCTTTTCCAGCTCTGCCTGGAATACCTCTGCCCTGCCCCCTAGTACCTTCCTCTTCAACCCGCCGAAACCTTCCCAAACCCCCAGCAGACTCAGTCACTTCCTCATTCTCGTGTCTACCTGCGGTGGAGGTGTAGGGAGGGAACGGCATCGGGAGACAGGCACTCTGTGGGGGGGTACAGCGGGGTCCAAGAGATGCTGAGATACCCTGCCCCAGGGATCACAGTGCCACAGGGTGGGGTCAGGGAAGAGGTGGTCTAGCAGGGTAGGGAGGAGGCTGAGAGGCTCCCTGTAGGAGGTGGCACTGGATTTTAGCTCTTTGAAATAGGAATTAACTGGGTGGAAAAGGGGTCCTACCCTCTAGGTATGTTCTGTGAATTAGGTATTATACCTGCTTTGCAGATAAGGAACCTGGAGCTCAGAGGTTAAGAGACTTGCTCAAGGTCATACAGTAAGAGCCAGAATTTGAATCTGCATCTTTCTTACTCAAGCTCCGAGTTTTTGCTATCGCAGGTTGCAAATGATACCCACATTGAACAGTTATGTCCAGCCCTTCTGTTTGCAGCACCCTGTTCTGAGAGTTTGTGAGCAAAGAATGGAACTGCCAGCCTTTCTGCATTCCCTCCCACCAGCCGTGGTGCGCCCTTTTCTCTTCTAGGAGTCAGTGGCCCTCATCACCCCCGTGGAAACTTCTTCCTCTGGTCCCTTGGGGCCTATCTCAGATGCTCCCTCCCTTTCCCCATCAGTTCTCAAGTTTGGCCCATGACAACATGTTTGTTTGTCTTTTTGTCTCTCCCAGATTATAAACCTTCATCTCAGGAAGTTTTTTGTGTGTCATTTTATCTACCCCTCCCCACCACCACTGTCACCATGGCACCAGTAAGGATAAGAGTGGCCATTGATTCCACCATATTTTACAAAGAGGTGCAGACACTAGGTTTGGAGAAGTAAAATGGCTCGCTCAAGGTCACAGCGCTGGGAAGAAACAGAATTGGGATTTGAACCAGGCCCTGTCTCCGCTGTGCTTAGCACCCTGCTTTGTAGGCACTTAGCAAATGTCTATTTGATGGATTTCCGACCCATGCACAGAGTGACCCAGATTTCAGCCAAGTATTTGCCAGAGTCTCTTATGTGTGCCCTGGGGGCTGGAAGGGACATGGCAGGCAGAATCACACCTGGCAGAAGAACAGCCTGGTGACCCTGCCCCCACTCTACCAGGCAGGCCTCTGGACATTGAGAATAGCATCTGTGTATGGCTGGAGTAGGGGGTCAGAAGGCCAGTTGAGTGTACTTACTAGCACAGAGCTCATGGGCAAAGTCAAAGCCGTCCACAGAGCGTCCCTTCTGCCTTGTGGTCCTGTGCCTAAGGTAACCCTGATGCTTTGTAGCCTGGCAGAGGGCCCCCTATGGCCCACCTGCCTGTCTATCCTGGCCACACCCTATGGTGGTATCTCCAGCCTTCAGGCCTTTGTTCCCTCTACCTGGAGGGATGCCCCTTGCCCTACCCACTTTCTCTACCTACGCATCCTTTTAGATTCCATTTTCACGCCCCAGAGTGCACATCTGGGCTCAGACCCTTCCTCTGGTGTGATGGGCTTAATCTCAAGAAAATGAAACATAACCACGAGCTATCAGCAAGCATGCTTTGGGCTGCGGATAGCAAAAAGCCACGGCTAAAACAGTAAGTTTGAACTTCACTGAGCTGCTGCAGTGCTGGGTGACTTAAAGGCTTGATGAGGTCATCAGGGACCCAGGTATTTGGCCACCCGTGGCATAACAGTGAAGCTTCCAGTGTAATGGGGGAGCCCCAGGCATCGCAGAAGGAAACCCAGTGAGGGAAAGGGCTGTCGCCTCCACAGTGTCCGTGAGAAAAGCTTTCCAGGGGCACCCCAGACCCCTGCACAGACATCCTCATCTCATTGGCCGGAACTGGCTCACATGAACATGCCTCAGCCTATCACTGGCACAGGGAATGAGACCATCGTGGACCAATCAGGATTCACCACTGAAGGTGGGGCCTGCCACCTGGAGGCTAGCCATAGGGAGGTAGAGGACCCAGTGGCTGTGGATGGTGGCTGGTCGTGTGTGCGTAATGTGGCAGAGGCTCTCAGTCCCATGGCTGACCTGCCCAGGGCGGGCCTGGAGGACTCAGGTGTGAGGAGGTTTCTGTGCACAGACAGCTGCTTAACCCCATATCTAGGTGGGCTCATGGTGCTCCCCCTCTGCCTAGCTTACCCCGACCCCACTGGAACCTGTACTACCTGTAGAGCCCCCTCGTTAGTGGGCCGTGGCTGGCCTGGCCCAAGCCTGGGAGTCCAGCCAGAGCTGGGAGGGCTTTGGAGCCCGGGAACTAGTTGAAGGGGCTGCAGGAGACAAGGGACCTGCTCACCTCCCCAGGTGTAATGAGGCTCTTTTGGGATTTGTTCTCTGTAACCCTGTAAGGTAAAACTGGGAACAGTTAAGTATACAGTAATAACAGCAATGGCAACAGTAGTAATAGCTCACACCTATAAAGCATTTAGTACATTCCAGGCACAATTCTAAACACCACCATCTATTAGCTCATTTAATCCTTATAACAATCCTGTAAAGTAGGAGCAGTATTGTCCCCATTTGACAGATGAGGAAACTGAGAAACTAGAGTAGGCAGGAACACACAGAAGTGGCAGAGCTGGGATTTGAACCCAGGAAATCTGGCTGTAGGGTGATAAACACTCAGCCAGGCATCCATGCAGACTGGTTTGAACTCCCTGTCACCGGGAGCCACTTGGCAGGGGTGTTGCTGAGAGGCCATAGCAATGGGGGGATGGGGAAGAGGTTGGGCAAGGTCACCATCCCAAAATGTTTAGAGGTGGCAGGAGGCTACAGCACCCTGTTTTTTTTGCCTGTGAAATGCTGTTATCTTTAAATTCTGTCCTAGAAAGCCCATCTCATTTGATTGGCAAAAAAAGCACGCAGGTGACTGTGCAGTAAGCGTGTGCCCACACACACCCCTTGCTGGCTGCCTGGGCCAGATCTGCCATGTGCAGGTCTCCAGTTCGTTTTGGTCTGCCAGCAAGCCACAGTGAGCATGGAAGACTTAAGAGGCATTTGTCGGAGAAAAGCTTAAAATTGCAAGAAGCCCATGTAGTCCTCATCACTGCCTGAGTGCATTGGACCAAGGCCACTGTTTGATTGCAGTTTAGGCTAGCAGGGAAGTTACGGCCCTAGCACACCTCAGGTGGGATCCCAGCACTGCTGCATCCTGGCAGTGTGACCCTGGGCAAGTTGCTTGACCTCTCTGTGCTGTCAGTTTCTTACCTGTAAAATAGGAATGCTGATCACGCCTACAGCCTAGGTCATTGTGAGTACCACGTCAAACACTGCCAAGGATGCTTGGTCCACCATAAACTCCAATAAGTGTCAACCAAGAAGGCCCTGGGTTAGCTGGCCAGTGCCAGTCCATGAGGGCAGAGCCTGAAAAGCCCGGGTTTAGGAGACTTCACACACACAATCACATTCTGATTCTAGGAAGTGGAGATTCTGTCACTGCTCTCAGAGAACTTACCCGAGGACACCTGTCATTTAGATGCAGGGCCTCTGGAAGGGGCAGCCAAAATGCCCTAGGACCACAGAGCTGCAAGCAAGTAAGTCTTCCTAGAAGAGGTGGTGCCAAGATGGGTGGAATGAGAAGATGTCAGGAGGTGCTGAGGACAAAAGAAGACAAGAGAGCAGGGAGCAGGAGTGGGTGGGTGCAGATGGGTGTGGGGTGGGCACAGGGTGAGCCCAGAGCCATTTCCAACACCCACTCAGAGCAGTCGTGGCCTGCTGCTGCCCCAGAGGGAGGGGCTGGCTCAACCCCAGCTCCCAAGCATCCGCGTGGAAGGCGCAGGGTTGTCCTTGGCCTGCCCCGCGTCCAGGTGCTCAGCGCGGTCCACGCCCCCCTCCATGCCCTTTCCTTTGCCCTATGCCTATCCTCATCATCTCTCCCTGCAACTGTCCAGAAGCCTCCTGCCTCCAGAGCAGCCAGCCAGCCCCAATGGTTAGTGCAGCCAGGTCCCTCTGGGCAGGAGGAACAGCCTGAGCAAAGGCCTGGAGGCTGGAAAGAGAAAGGTGTCTGCAGGGCAGGGGGCAAGCTGCTGTCCTGTGGCTGGTGTGGCCACAGCCCGAGGCTGGTGCAAACTGGCATGTTCTGTCCATGCAGAAGCCCTGCAGCCTGTCCCTGCTATGTGCAGGGCCCAGTGGGAAACACAAAAGGAGCTTCTTTTCAATGGGAAGAAAAGATGTGTGTTCTCCACCAAAAGTAGGGGGCGAGAAGTCCGAAGGCCTAGGGTGTGGGTGGGAGGCCGCTAGGAGCACAGGGTCCCGGTAGGGTTGGGGGTGTCGCCAACTGGAGGTGGGTGTGCACTCCTTCTGAATCACCGGCCACATCTCTGCCTTGTTCAGACTCCTTCTCAGACTCAGACTGCTCCTGGTCCCTGTTCACACCCCTTGCCTGACATCGTGACTGTTCCTTGATCTGACGTCTTCTATCCTCTAGGCTTTGTCCCCTCCCTCCTCCACACATGCCCTATTTTAGGATAACCATGGTACTTGTAAAATATCCCAAATTCTGACACTGTTCCTTTTAACAACTAGACCCACCCATCCCCTTGACCTTTAAATGTCTGGCTTGGTGACTTTCTTCTAAGTCACTAGAAGGTGGCAGAAGCAATACTGCAAAACTTCTGTGGCTGGGTCATAAAAGGATGGCTTCTGCCCAGTGCGCTCTCTCGGAGCCCTTCAGAGCCCCTGCTCTATGGGCAGCCAGCCGCCAAGGCGTGAGGACACCCTAGCAGCCCTGTGGAGAGACCCACGTGGTGAGGAACTGAGGCCTCCCACCAGCCGCAGCACTGCCTTAGAAACAGGACCTCCCGCCCCATGCGAGCCTTCCAGTGGATTGCAGCCCCAGCCTGCCGCCACCTACCTGCAGCCCCGTGAGTGATCCCAAACCAGAACTGCCCGTGTGAGCCACGCCCACATTCCTAACCATGGGAACTGAGAGAGAGAATAAAAGTTCATTGTTGTTTCAGTCCACTAAGGTCTGAAATAATTTGTTATGCAGCAATAGATAACTAATGAAGTGTCATTTATCACCCAAATGGGGACATTTTTGAGGATAGCAGGGAATGCTAAAAATAATTACCCCAGACAACAGGGCAGACCAGAAAGTGTGATTGTCCTGCCTTGAGTCCAGCCAGAGAGTTCTCATGTGTCCTTAAACCTAGCACAGACTCTCCTTGGGGTCAGCTCCTGTGTCACCTCCTCCAGGAAAGCACCCTAGCACAGTGAGTGGCTCCCTGGAATTGCTCATACCTCAAGGTGCAGGCTAGGAGGGCTGGTCCCCTTCTGTCCTCACCCCCAGGTGCACGTCCACGCCTTAGGACCAGTGTTCCTTGGCCCTGACTTCCCAGGGATCAAGAAAGTCTGTCGTAAAAGGTTCAATTGGTCGCTTCTGAGCCTGCATATGGCCAGCAAGTTTTTTTCTTATAACAGACCTCTCGTGTGAGGAACCAGCCCTGAATAGGACACCCTCATCCCGTCAGTGCTGGAGCAGTTGGATTCTGGTTGTCCAAGGCCCATGGGCCCTCCGTGGTGGCCATCTCTGGTGGCCCAGTTCTGTGCCTTGGCATGAGCAGCTAGGCCCACCAAGATCTACAGCTGGCAATTTACCTTAGTAAAACCCTTAGTCCCTCTGTTGTAAGTATGCTAAATTAAAACTGCTAAGGAGGAACTCACTTCTCAAAAAAAGAGATAAAAATAAGTAAATATTTGAAACTTGGGGTTTTCATTGTACTCCAGTCATTGTCTAAGGCAGCAATGCTTCTCAGGTCTTTGGAGGTACATGGGTGGTTAGCTCTGCACTTATGGCCCCAGGCGACAGTGGTTTGTGTAGTTTTTCTTTTTCTCATTGTCAACTAATGACTGTCTTTTCTTGCTGCTGCTTGGGTCATCCTGTGGTTTGCTGTGGTCCACAGCTTCAAGACTGACATGAGCTTTGGGTCTAGACAGATTGAGGTGTAAGTCCTGGCCCTGCCATCCATTTTATTCTTCTATCTGATGTTTCCTGAGACCCCATCATGTGCCAGGCGCTGTCCTCCGCCTGGGGGATCCTGGGAGGGGCCAAGTCAGAGTTCCCAAGTTCATGGGGCTACCGTATTGTTGGTGCAGAGGGATAATAAACAAATGAGAAGATTTTCAGAGAGCAGTTAAGTGCTGTGAAGTCACAAACACGGGACAGTGAGAGGTGGGGGGTGGGAGGCGGAGTAGTGGTTTGTGTTTGAGGATCAGGTCCCTGAGGAGGTGACATCTGAGCTGTGGCCAGATGACAAGCAGGAGCCAGCCACACAAAGACCGGGGCCAAAGGGGGAGACTGCCAGCACAGGGTAGGGGTGGGGGGCCTCCTTACACCCATGAGGATGGCTATTGTAAAAAAAAAAAATTAAAAACAGAAAACAACAAGTGTTGGCAAGGATGTGGAGAAATCAGAACCCTCGTGCACTGTTGATGGGAGTGTAAAATGGTGCAGCTGCTACAGAAACAGTATGGCGGGTCCTCAAAAAAATTAACAGCAGACTTACCATGTGACACAGTAGGGCCTTCCACTTCTGCGCATGTACCCAGAACAATTGCGAGTGAGGACGCAAAGGGATATTTGCACACCCACATTCATAGCATTATTCACAAGAGCCAAAAGGTGGAAGCAACTCAAGTGTCCATCAGGGAATGCGTGGATAAACAAAATGTGGTATGTACGTTACGATGGAACGTTATTCAGCCTTGAAAGGGAATTCTGACTTCAACATGGATGAGCCTTGAGGACATGATAGTAAGAGAAATAAGGCAGTCACGAAAGGATAAATACTGTATGATTCCACCCATGTGAGGTACCTAGAGTAGGCAAATTCATAGAGACAGAAAGTACAATGATAGTCGTTGCCAGGGGTTGAGGGGAGCGAGGATGGGGAGTTTTTGCCTACAGGGGACAGAGCTTCTGTTTTGCAAGAGAAAGAGTCCTGGGGATGGGTGGTGGTGATGCTGGCACAACAGTGTGGATGTACTTAGTGCCACCGAACTGTGCACTTAAAAATGGTCAAGATGGCAAATTGTATGTTATGCATACTTTACCACAATTCAAAAACACAAAGATCAAAGCCTGACAAGTGGGGGAAACAAGGGCAGGGAGCCAGGAGAGAGTTGACCTCTAGTGCAGCAACTGCTTGAAGCATGTTGCGTGTTAACGCATCTGATCCTCACATAACCCTTATCAGGAGGGACCATTACTGGTCCCATTTTATAGATGAGGAAACTGAGGCACTAAACATTCCAGGAACTTGCCCAAGATCACAAAAACCAGTAAGCAAAGAGTAAGGATCTTTTAATAGCAGCTTTATTGAGATATAATTCACATACCATACAATTCACCCTTTTAAAAGTTTACAATTCAGTCAGTGACTTCTAGCATCTTCACAGAGTTGTACGGTCATCACCACTACCTAATTCCAGAGCATCTTCATCACTCAAAAAGTAGAAGAGCCACTGAGCCAGCAGGCATTCCCATTTTCCACCCCCACCCCCAGCCCCTGGCAACATGAATCTACTTCTTGCCTCTATGGGTTTGCCTATTCTGGACATGTCATATAGAATATGGAATCACGTGACGCATGGTCCTTTGTGTCCGACTTCTTCCACTTAGCATGTTAAGGTTCGTGCATGTCGTAGCATGGAGCAGCCCTTCAGTCCTTTTATGGCTGAGCAATGTTCCACTGTGTGGATGTGCCACGTTGTTCATCCATTGATGGACATTTGGACTGCTTTCACTTTGGGGCTATTATGAATAGTACTGTTATGAACAGCCATGGACAAGTTTTTGTGAGGACATATGTTTGCATTTGTCCTGGGCATAGACTTGGGTATGTACTTGTCAAATGGCAGCTGCACCATTTGACATTCCCAAGGAGTAGGGATTTGAGCCTGGATCCTCTGGCTCCAGAGTCCATGCTCTTAAATCACCAAGCTAGCTTAACACGACTCAGAGCTTGCAAACCCTGGGGACTTGGAGACCCTCACCAGGTTGGTGGGGGATGGGGTACAGTCTGGGGGACTGAACCTCCGTGAGATTTGGTTTCTTTGTGGGTGGACAGGATTATGGGGAAGCATAGTCCTCTTGGTGCTGAGCTCGTGGGGGTTTGGTGTAACCTAAACAGAGGCTCCTCTGAGCTGGGGAGAGGATGCATCAGGTGTGGACCCTGCAGTGGCTCTCCACACCCCCACCTCTCCTGTGCGCTTGCAGTTTCTCCATATCTCCAGCTGGTGGCTGCTGCAGTGCTGGGCTCCAGGAGGGTGAACTGGTGCTGGGGTGGCCACATCTGGTGGCCAGGTGAGGTGTCATGGGGGTGAAGGGTGCTCCACCTCTGACCCAGCCTGGGCTGCGGCCACTTGATCTGAGTGAGCCAAGGCTGCCAGGGGATGAACAACCCTGCAGGGAGGAACGAAGTGGGGAGCTTTCCTCTCCCTGCACGGGCCCTGCACCCCAGGCCGGCAGCTCAGTGCTTATTTTCAAGGTAGGGTTGATTTTCCCCCAATGGCTGTCTCCCCACTGAAACCGGGCTGGGCTTCCTGGACACTCATGTGGCCTCTGCACCAGACCTGCCACCCCAGCCCCCAGGATTTACTCCCTTCTTGAGCAGGAAGGCCGGTGGGTGGAAACATGTTCCCAAAGTTCCGTCCTTTTCCTTCTGAGCTCAAAAGTCACAGATGCAGTTACTGATAGGATGGATTTAGAACAAAAGTTTAACCTCAGCCCATCTGTCTTGAGAGCCCACTACAGATCAGGACAGCTCTGTAGGAGGGAGGGGGTGTCCACCCCATCCCACAAAGCCACCAGCTGCTGGGTAACTTGCCCCAAGTCACACGATGGACGAGGGCAGCTTGGGGTTCAGCCTGGGTCCTCCACCTGGTGCCCCGCTCCACTCTCTGCAGTAACTCAAAGTGGAGGAGCATATGCTAAGGGCCATTTCTCAGGGGATGTGCACTTCACAGTCAGGAAAATGTGTTTTTAATCCAAATTCCAACCGCTTACCAGCTACATGACCTTGATCAACTTTGCAAGAGCCTCTAAAGTGGCTCAGTGTCCTCATCTTTAAAGTGGGGATAATAATGTCACCCCTCTGGGTAGTGAGAATTAAGTGGGGAATTTTATGTCGAGGACTTACTTAAGCGCCTGACACGTAGTGGTTATTCATATAATTCAGCAGGCATTTATTGAGGACCGAAGTGCCCCGCGCTGGATGCGGGCGGCAGGGTGGCAGTGGTAGGTTCTGCCCTCGCAGCGCCCATGGTCTGTTCTGCTTTAGACCCGTCAGAGTGGCTGATGGCTGCAGGGTGGAATGCTAATTTCTGATCTTTATTTGAGGAGAGGAGGCTGTTGGTTTGGTTGTGGGCTGACCAGAGACTGCTGGCAGGAGGGTTCTGCAGCACACAGCCTGGAGAACTTTCAGTGTTCAGCAGGCAGTGAGAGCAGCTTCTTAGAACAAAGGCCTTTAGGAAGGTGTGATCTCTCTGCTCTGAGCAAGGTCTTGGGGGCCTTCTCTGCACCACAAGGCAGCTCTGCCTATCGCTTGGACATCCTGGATGTCCCATGTCTCCCTGTGGTGCTTGCCATCTTCCTCCCGGGCGCTCTCACCCTCCTCCATGTCCCCTACCCGGTAGGCAGCACCCTGGCCACCTCCCCTTGTGTCCAAGTCCTGCCTGCTTGACCCCAGCCTTCCTGTGATCTTCCCTTCCTTACCACCCTCAATGCCACCCCTCGTCCCCTAACACTGAGGCTGTCAGCCCCTCCAGGCCCTCCTTGGCAGGGCAGCTGCAATTTGCATAGAAATCAAATCCTGCCCTGCATGTGCTAGCTGCTCCAGGACGAAGTCCAGGCCCTGAGTGTGGCCGGCTCTGCCCTGCCCCCTCACTCAACCTCCCCCACTTTCTCTTATTTCCTACTTGGTTCTTGCCACTCCCCACCCCTGTGGTGCCCCTCGCCCTCTTCTCTGACGAGGACAACCTCTCTACCCCACCCCAAGTGTTGCTGCCACGTGCAGTCCCGGCCAGGTCACTTCCTGTCCCTGAGCCCTGCGGCCCTCCTCTATAAGGCAGGGGCAGTGCCGGTGTAGAGTCGTTTCATGCAACCTGGAAGGTTCGGCCTGAGTGAAGGCGGGCATGGCCGCAGCACCGTGCTCGTGTTCCTTGGGGTGTCAGGAGACTGAAGTACCCGATGCCCCAGGCAGGCAGGCAGCCTGCCCCAGAGACCCCGCAGATGGGGAGGTTAGCCCGGCTCTCCCGGGAGGTGGAGGAGGTGTGTGTGGATGTGTTTGCTTCACTGGCGTGCTGAGTCTGGGGGTGGGCCCCTGGGCCACGTCACCCCCAGGGGTGATCCTCAGCAGGTGTTGGGCCACCAGCCACGGGGACCCAGGAGAGTTGAAGCGCTGGTGGGTTCAGAATGGCAGGCCGCTGCCATCTCCCCTTCGCTCTGGTTCCGTGTGCCAGGCCCAGTGCCAGGTGCTTGGATGTGTTAGCAGCGGAGGCGGTGTATAATTAATACCTCCCCCCAGTTACAGATGAGGATGCCAAGGCCGTATCACTTAGTGAGAGAAGCTAGGTCTGGCCTCAGCAATCCAATCGAAGAGCCACTCCTGACTGCCACGCTCCTCACGCTGTCCATTTCCGGGTCCAGGGCCGTCTCTCCTCCAAGAATGTTGGGAAGTCTGTCCCTATCCCAGCACCCCGGGACTTCCACCCTCCTGCCAGGCTTAGCTGATCCGGAGGCTCCAGGCCCTGAGACCCCCTGGGCCATGGGGTGTCCCCAGCAGGGTGGGATGGGCCTGAGCAGCACCCTCCCCAGGCCACCGGGAGTGTGGCATTTGCAGCTGACCCAGAGGTGAAATGTCCAGATGCCTAACACCTCCCACCCCAGGAAGGGAGTAGATGCCTCTGGCCCCCTGGACCCTCAGGACTCTGGAAGAGCCTGCTTGTTGCTGCTACCAACGTCCACCCCTGAGGTCACCCGCCTCCTGGTTGGGCAGAGAGGGAGGATGTTGGTGCCACATGGGCCGGGCCTCTGGGACCCAGGGCGTCTGCTGAGCCCAGCCAGTCACACGAGGTACCAGCTCACAGCCAAGATGTGGTGGTAACAATGACTTGGCCAACTCCAACTTGTAGGAATTGCATTTGTACGTTTTTATGTTCTGATTATTTTATCTTTTTTTCTCTAAAGCCCAGATCTCCCTTCTTTCCTCTGCCTCGGTAGCCTTGGCAACGCTGGACATGTCTGTGTTGATTTTAGGCCCAAGTCCTGACTCCACTGGGTCAATGCCACCGTTATCGGGCGAGTGCAGGGTAACGCGACAGCTCGGCTGGGAGTTTGCAAGAGGGTTTCAGGCATAGCTTGAACCCCCAGGCCCATGGTCCAAGCGCTTTGGAAGGAGCAAAATTCGGTCTGGTTAGTAATCATAGCCCTGCTGCGGAATGAGCCTGCCCGGGCCTGGGGAGCCCATGGACGGTGAGGCCCCGTCTCCAACGCGCTTGAAGAGAAAGAGCAAACGGCAGCACCTGCAGCAGGGCGAGGAGGTGTGGGACTGGAGGCCTGGGAAAGGTCACCTCCTTCTCTCCCAGCCCGGCCCTGAGGTCTAGGGTGGCACCGTTTGGGTGAGCATTGCCCTTGCTGGTTGAGCAGGGCAGCCTGTTAAATACCTGGTACTTGGCTGTTCTGGGCCGGACCGAGCCTGACGTCTTCTTTAGTCCTCCTTTTTTATTTCATGGATTTGGAACTGAGTCCCAAAACAAAGGGACCTGTCCAGGCACATAGCATCCCCTGTGGGTCAGGCTGCGGGTCAGCGCGTGCTGCACCCAGGCCCCAACTCCAGGGCCCCTTTGGTGGTGCTCACTAGTGGCTGTGTCTGGACGACGGGGCCTATGTCTGTGGAAACCTACCTATCAGCGGGGGTGGGCAGGGCATGGCCTCACCTCCTTGTCCTCTTGCCACCCGTGTGTTCTCCCAGCTCCACACCCCTAGCTGCTGGGCCCTCCCTGTCCCTTAGGGCCCGGCGTGGAGGCCCCTGTCCCAGGAGCCCTCCTAAACCTCCACCTCTCCCTTTGTTTAACCTTTGACATGGCTACCGATGAGACCTCCCCTTCCGTTCTGCTTGGGAGCTGCTCAGTGCACTTTGTCACAGGCTCATATTCGTTCCAGCCCTTTATCCGTCACCTTTGGTCTTGCTTCCTGAGTGTGTCTTCTCTTCAGTAGCATAGAACGTCTTCAAGGTGTTATAGACTAAACGTTTGTGTCCCCCCAAAACTAACATGTCGAAGCCCTAACCTCCAGGGTGGCTGTATTTGGAGATAGGGCACTGAGGGGGTAATTAAGGTGAGATGAGGACATAAGGGCAGGCTCTGATCTCATAGGACCAGTGTCCTTATGAGAAGAGACACCAGAGAGCTCCCTTGCACACCCTCAATGTGTGTGCCGGGAAGGGGTCACGTGAAGACACAGCAAGAAGGCGGCCGCCCGCAAGCCAGGGAGAGAGCCCTCACGGGAAACAGACCCTGCCGCACCTTGACGCAGCACTCCCAGCCTTCAGCGCTGTCAGGAAATCAGAGTCGGTTAAGTCCCCAGTCTCTGGCACTGTGTTTCAGCAGCCCGAGCTGTAAGGCAGGGGCACTGTCGTGCCCTCTGTGTTGTCCACACCACCTGCCCTCCTGGGACCCAGGCTTTGAGGACCAGTGGAAAAGGCACAGGCTTCGGGTGCATTCATTCCCCTTCCTCCCACTGACGAGATCGTGTCCTGAGCCTCCGTGTGCCCATGTTGCTAATGGGAAGCAAAGAGAGAGGCAAGTGAGCCAGGTGCCGGCAGAAGCCATAGCACCCATCCTGCCCTGTCTCCCTGGCCAGGGTTGAGCTCACTGAAAGCATTTGGTGTAAATGCTGAAAAGTTTTCTCCTGTGAGCTAAGAGAGCAACTAGGGGACTGTTCCTTGAGAAAAGCAGTGGTAATGTGAGCATGGGGGGTGGGGGGTGACAAGGTGCAGGCCCAGTGTCACCCAGGTTGGGTGGAGGGGCAGGGATCAGAGGCTCACACTCCTTCCTGGCTGTTTCCAGGAGGGGTGACGGGGAGGCCAGACATGCTCAGGCATGAGGCAGGGCTGGCCAAGACAGGCCCTACAGTGCTGCTACCCAGGCTACGGGCTTGGGTGCTGGAGAATTCTGGAAGGAGTCAGGCCATGGCCACATCAGCATATAAGGCCACTGATGGCCCCCAGTTTAGCGGCCCAGCATCATTCGTCTGCTGTCCAAAGCTGGCAGATGGTCACAGACACTTCCGTTGTATCTGGTTTGCACGTTGCTTAACCTGCTCCCGACTCCACCTCCACGGCAGCCCGGGAGCTCTGAGGAGTCCTGCAGGCCCGCAGCCCAGGCCCCCAACTACTCTGGGCACTGACCCCATGAGCGGTCACACACGCCACACCCTTTGCGATCTAGGAAATCAGCCACTCCAAAAACCCAAGACAGTGAGCGTTTGGGGGTCCAAGAGGGGAAAATGGAGTGTCTGTGGGCCAGACGTGTTTTCTTTGGCCCACCTGGTGTGTTTTTTAAAACTTACACCGGCGTTTAAACATTGAGAAAGATCACAAAAATCTGCATTCCCATCTTTTCTTGAAAAATTGGAAGATCTAGCAACCCAGGGCCCATATGGTGACAGTTTTGTCAGAGCCAACTGGCAGCTGCCCCCCCTTTCAGCTGGGGGTTCCCAGGCGGCCCAGTCCCTTCCACTCCCAGGTACCCCCCACACTGAGACTCAGTACTGGGCCATTTGTCATCGTGCTGGTACTGGCCTGTTTTCTGGGTACAGAAAAATACATCTCTACTGTTCTTTCCCAAAAGTGCAAGGAAGAAAAATAGACGGACAGGGTCCTCATGTTTCTTTGTGAAAATGAACAAAGTTCCCAGGTGTTTAATATGTGACGCATGTCTCGGTTCTGGTTCTCTCCACCTGAGTAGCTCAGCTGCCTGTCCCTTGCAGGCCTGTGAGCTGTAACCGCTGCTCTAGACGTTTCCAGGCTCTTCCTTGAGGGAATCCTTCCCTCTCACCCCACAGAAAGATAAGCCCATCTGTGTCCTGACCCCCCCATCCCTGGGAGAGCTCTGGCAGGCACTGCTGACTTCAGAAGTGACAGTGACGGCTAGAACACCTCCTCTTAGTCCTCTGACCAAGCAGGAGGGCACAGGGCCTGGGGTCTGCCCCGGTGGCAGCTCTAACATGGCCAGACTCCCAGGCTCTGGTTTCTGGGTCCTGCATCCCAGTGTCCCCTGGCGTCCCCTCTGTGGACCACAGTGGATGGAGCCTGTGATGGTTAATGTTAGTGTCAGCAGCACTGGATTAAGGGATATGCAGATATGGTAAAACATCATTCCTGGGTATGTCTGTGAGGGTGTTTCCAGAAGAGATTGGCGTTGAATCAGCAGACTCAGGAACTTCCACCCTCAGCGGGGACAGTCACTGTCCAGCCAGCCGAGGGCCTGGGGAACAAAAAGGCAGAAGAAAGGGGAATTGCCCACTCCGTTCTGCAACTGAGACACCTTCTTCTCCTGCCCTTGGACATCAGAACTCAAAGGTTCTCCAGGTTTTGGGCTCTGGGACTTGCTCCAGCAGCCCATGGGGTTCCAAGGCCTTGGCCTTGGCCTTGGCCTGAGCTGCTACACCTGCTTCCCTGCTATCCCGGCTTGCAGGTGGTCTGTCGTGGGACTTCTCGGCCTCCATAATTGCGCGAGCAATTCCCCTAATAAATCTCTTCTGGAATATCCACATCTGTGTGCTATTGGGCCTGCTCCCCACCCAAGAGAATGCAGGGCCCAGGCAGGAGCAGAGAGGGGTGTTCAGCGATTGAACAGTTCGCGCCTCCACGAGCCGCAAGAACTGTCCTCCGTGCGGCCAAGGTGAGCTGCTTAAAGCGTAGATCAGAGCTGCTGTCACCCCTCTAACGTTTCAGACCCTGCTTGTAAATGGACCCCAGGTGCACAGAATTTGATTACTCATAATCCTTGGTTCATGACGTACTTATTGATCCTGCTTTTATGTTTGTTGGAATAACTCACCGTGCCTCCAACAGAGACCATGACATTGACGGTAACTGCCATCTACCCATGTTTATCTTTCCCTTGATTTTTGCAAACAGTTTCGGCCCCTTTATACGGATGAAAAGGATGCCTGTGTGTGATCTTCTGAGGCTTGCCTTTGTCACTCAGCATTGCAAAGTGCAGGAGGTACGCTGGGTTTCCACTGCTGTAGAATATCCAGCCACACTGCCAGAGGGTATTTCTCTTCCTTGAGTTGGGGGACCCTCTCCTGCCAGGTAGTAAGTGCAGTAGTCACACGGCACGCACAGATCACACCTGTGTGGCTTAGTGTCTTGTCACAAGCTGCACACACCAGGGAACCAGCACCCAGCAAGACCCGGAAGAGGACATGGCCCAAATTCCAGAAGTTTCCCTCCCAGTGTCTCCTCTCCTCTCCTCCCTCCCCCATGCCTTTTGCTTGTACGTGATTCTGCCTGTTTTGGAGGCATCGTTGACATTTTTTCTCAGTCATCCTTAACGTGGCTCACCAGCCACACACTAGTCTGTCGCTTCAGCTTTCATGGGTTTACCTTCACAGCACATAGAGAAATGCACATGGCCACCAGCAGTACCTCCCTAAGGGTGAACGAGCAGGAAAGTGTGAGGACCGTGAGCCCCAAGGCCTGTAAAGTGCCCTGCCTGCCTTGGAGGGAGATGCTGCCTTTGTCACATTCCCATTAGACATGAGAGAGGCTTGGGACAGTGACCCAGAGGGATTGCCCATGCCGTTCATCTTGCTGTGCAGCTAGGGAAACTGAGGCCAGGATGGGGGAGGGCCAAGGTCCCACAGTGAGCCAGGGATGCACCCCTCTGCCTTTCACACCACCCTCCCGGTCAGTCTCCAGCGGCCCCCAGATGCTCCCTGCCACCTAGGGCAGGTGCAGAGTCAATAGCAAATATCGTAAGGCTCACCCGATGCCAGGAGCCGGGGTCACGGTGCAAGGCAGCCTTGGTCCCTGCCACTCAGCAACCAGCACCGAGGCAGGGGGCAGCGAACTCAGCAGTGACTCAACAACCAGGCTCTTTCTCTGCACGCGCCACCTCACTAAGCAGGCACCCACCATCAGAGGGGAGGTGTGGGTGGCACAAGGAAGGGTATCCAGTGGAGGGCGTCCGTGAACATGTCCACACTGAGACCCAAAGTTTGGGAGTGGATGGAGGGAGGGTCCCAGGTGGAGGGTGCAGCACACTAAGGTCCCAGGGAGGAGCCCAGCAGTGTCCAAGTGGGAGCCAAAGAGAAACAGCCCAAATCACAGGGCACTGTAAGCCATGCTGAAGCCTTTGGCTTTATCCTGGAGGTAGTAGGGAGCCATGGAAGGTGGTTGACCTGAGAAGTGAGATCGTCAGATTTGTGCTTTGAGAAGCACCATTGTCAGCATGGTAGAGAGTATATGGATGGGGTATCAGTACACTCAGGAAGATGCCTGGGAGGTGACAGCAGACATGACAAGGGCTGGATCTGAGGTCCCCAGGTGGTGGGTCGAAGGCAGTGGTGAAGGGCAGGCTGGGGTAGTGGTGAACTGAGTGCCACCAGGAAGAGAGGGCCTGACTGGGTGGACGTCTCAGGGTCACCATGCTGCAGGGGCAGGGTCCTGGCTGGTGCAAGATTACCACGTGACCTTGGGCAGTTTCCGTCCCTTCTCTGAGCCTTGGTTTTGATGTAAAGATGGTCCCTTCAGTGCAGACTGAAGGTCTGTAGGGACTGTCTCTTCTAGGGTGACTAACCCTCTTGGTTTGCCTGGGACTGAGGGGTTTCCTGGGATTTTAAGTGCCCAAGCCAGGACAGCCCCAGGCAAGCCAGGATGGTTGGTGTCCCTGGTCATCAACCTGGGCACCATGGGGAACAGGCACTGCTTGTGTCCGCTTAAACACACAGCCCTGGACGTGGTGGGACCTCAGACGTGGGCAGCGCTTGCTCCAAGAAGTCCAGTGGGCATTGTCGGCTGTGTCACCCTCCTTCCACAGCTAATGGGCACATCACCTCCACTCTGTAACTCAGGCGCGGGGGCCCCCAGGCTCGGTTGCACAGTCGCAGAAATGGAATGAATTTGAGCAGCAGTGGAGTGTGGCTCCCTGTCTCGGAGGGCCCACAATGCCACCCCTACAGCTGCCTTGGGCAGGGTGTGACGCAGCCCCAGGAGGGGTCCGGAGAGACTCCTTACAGTAACCCTGCCCTGCAGGTAGGCACTCAGCCACCCAAGGTGGGCTAGGGAGGCCCAGGCATCCAGCAGGGAGACTGCTTCCCAAACTCCCGGCTCCCGGACCCACTGGGTATGGTTTAGAGCTCAGCAGGTGAGTTCAGTTTGTACCAAAGACTGAGAACCGGTGCTTTAAGCAATACAGTGCTAGGGGTTTATGCAGCATTTTTGCCCCTAAGCCCTGTTCCTTCTGTGGCTTTGAAGCGGTGACAGTCTTGCTGGCCTCCTTCTTGGTCATTTTCTGGCTGGAGTGTCCATGTTATTTAGGTGACTATCTATGGGTCCCTGAAGGGCAGAATTAAGACTAGCCAGGTGAGCCTGGGTGACAGAGCAAGACCCTATCTCTAAAAAAATTGGCTGGACACGTGTCTATAGTCCCAGCTACTCAGGAGCCTCGGGTGGGAGGATCACTTGAGCCCAGAAGTTTGAGGCTGCAGTGACCTATGATTGCACCACTGCGTTCCAGCCTGGGTGACAGAGTGAGAACTTGTCTCTAAAAAAAAATAAAAGAAAAAAGACTAGCCAAGTGTCAGTTAAAAGAAGGCCACAATGATAGAGCTTCTCGAAATTGGCTACCCCAGGATGGAATGAATTGCCTCAAAAAGGAGTGAGCTCCCCATCCCTAGGGGTATGCAAATGGAGGCTGGGTCAACATCTGTTCAGGATTCCATTACCGGAGGAGGCAGCAGAGAACGGCCTTCTAGTCCTGATTCTGGGCTGGCCTGTACCCTGCCTTCCTGCCTGGCTGCTTCCATGCAGGTCCCTCTTTTGTGGTTTTGGTGGGGACCCTGTGGTACACTGCCACAAATTAAACAAAAAATACTTGCAGTTCTCCTCCCTCTGCTCATTTCTCCGGTTCATAAATCTGACATCTCAGAGTGGGCTTTGCTGGGCAAGTTTACCTGTAAATGATACTCCCTGCCCTCCTTCCCTCCTCCTCTGCCCTCTGGTTTGAGGTCTGTTGCAGGGACAGGGCTGGGACGTGCCAGAGCTCGTCACCAGGATGCCCGGGGAGAGGCCGTGCGAGGGCCTCGCTCTGCTGGGTTAGGAATCCGAGGGTAAACAGATCGAGTTACCAGAGTCAGCCGGCGTCCACCGCGGGCAGCCACGGTGACTGAAGATGGGGATGTTCTTCTCGCAGATGACTCAGCTTCTCGGCCCCGGCTAGGGGCAGCCCCGGGCCTTGGCCCTGCCCTGGTGGTTGGCTCTAGGCCAAGCCCAAGGGGGAACTACAGTGGGTTTGCAAAGCCCACAGCTGGTGTGCAGTCCATTGTGTCCCATCAGGGTGAGGGCACAAGCCAACAGCTCTCAGAGGGCCAGCCCCAGTCAGGTCACTCAGCCTCCCCAGGCCTCAGCCTCCTCATCTGTGAAATGGGAGCAGCTATTCCCATGTCATAGTTGATGTGAGAAATGAGTCCAGCGCACGGACGGCAAAGTGCAAGTGCGAAGGGTGGGTGGCCCCCGGGAGAGGGACCCTGGGAGGGATTGTATGACACCAGCTAGAGAGGGCCTGGGGCCGCCCCTGAGCGCTGCCTACTTGGTGGGAGGTAGGGGACCCGGGCAGCTGCTGCCGGAAGGAAGCAAAGAGGGGTATCGGTGTCGCAACGTTGCAGAGGACTGTATGGAGAGTCCGGTGTCCAGGGAGGCCTTGGCCAGCCTTGCTGGGTGCGGCCCAAGGTCAAGGGCAGGCAGGGTGAGGGGAAGGACCATCGGGTTGGCAGTGGAGGTCCCTGGCCAGCAGAGTAGGACCCTCTGGGGAGCTGAGGGCCGGGCCGATGACAGCGGATCAAGGGAGGGTGGTGGTCTAAGGAGGAAATGGGGACCAGGGAAGACTTTTTTTAGGATGGAGGAAACTTGAGCCTCTTTGCTGCTGGACACAGAAGCCAAGTACAAGACAGACTGCTCAGAGAGGCGCTTGGGAGAGTCGGCAACGGGAAGTTTGTTTTCCTGAGCCCAGAGCAGCAGGACGGGCTCCTGAGAGGGGCTCTCACCAGTTGGCCTGTGCCTTAGGAAATCTGGGGTGCAGGTTGGGGTGCTGAGTGTGCGAGAGGGTGAGAGGTGGGTGAGGGTGGGCAGGGGTCAGGTCCTGGGGGGATTTCAAGCTGGAGGTCATTGCTGAGGACAGTATTGGGTGGGGTCAACCAGGGGGCCACCAAGGACACTCTGCTCCACTGGCCAGCGGCACATGATAGAGTTGGATAGGTGGTGGCTGCAGGAGGTGAGGGAGTCCCAGGAGCCAGGGCCACTCAGAGTTGCCAGCCAATGGGACAACAGCCCCAGGCAGTGCCCCAAGAGTCCTGTGATAGCAGGTCCCCTGGGCAGTATTCTTCCCCTTTAATACTGTCGGGGTCTTGGGCCCTTGGGGGGAGGCGAGCAGGACTGCTCATTGCTTTAGGGTCAAGTATTTCCACTGTCATGTTCAGTGTGTTGACAGAAAGCTGTGCATCCGCAGGAAGGCCGGAGGTTGTGTGTCCTGCGTTCTCAGCTGCCGTACGAGGAGCATGGAAGGTCGAATGAGCTTCCACTTATGTCAGGAGAAAACCTGGGCTTGTCCTGTCATCGCACTCCGGGTCGATGGACCGAAAGAAGCGGATGCTGTTTATAAAGCAGCCACAGAGGCCCTGGGACTTTTTATCTACAAAGGGACATCAACTTCCCACCCTGGCTCCGAGGCCGGGGAGTGTGCCCCTCTCAGGAGTGGGGGTCCGGGCTCGGGCTGTGCAGATGCCCAACGCCACAGGGCTGTGCCACAAACAGGGCTCCAACACAGGCCCCCGGCTCCAAAACATCGCTCTTTCCAGACTATTCCCCCCATCCAGCACCATCAGAGGGACGGAGGAAGGCTGCACTGTGGTCTGGGGACCAAGTTGGGGAGTGAAAATACATCTGTAGAGCCACAGCAAACCCCAAATTGGATGATCCAGACAGTGGGGGGTGGAGCCCCGGGTCCAGTCCTGCCTGGTCGGGTGCCTGGACCCCTCTCCGGCCACTTCCTCTGGATGGCCCTTCCACTTGGTTTCCAGCACCTCTCTGAGGCCTGGAGGTCTGCCCTGGCCCCACCTCTGTGGCTGGGTCCTCTAAGCCCGTCAGGCAGACCCCATCCCACCCTCCTGCTGCCCCAGCGTCCTCTCAGTCCTGGTTCCCCGGAGACCAGCCTCTGACTCCCCGCAGCTGCCCTCGCTTCGGGCCCCAAGGACCCCTGCTCGGGTTCCTCACCCTCACCCCGCGTGGGCCCGTGCACGGCCTGCTTTTATTTATTTATCCAACTAAATTCACATTAATAATACAGTCAGCACACACAGGCCAGACCCAAGGTCGGATCTGGACAACAGCGCGAGTTTAACCAGAAAGTCCCTCGGCCACTTCTCCCTCCCTTACCCACGGTGACCTGCCTCCTTTGTGTGCAGTCGGATTGCAACTCTATGGAGTCCTTAGAGGTGTTTTTTTTTTTTTTTTTTAATTGTAGCTGCTTTTCACTCTGTAAAAAGAGAGCCATGCCGTACACAGTATGTGGGAACTTGTTTTTCCATCCAGGGGACTGTTATATCACAGAGACACGTTTGTTTCTCTGTGTGTCACCGTGGACCGTTCATGTTGCCTGCCGGGTAATATTCTGCCATCATTCACATCCTCGCCTGCTGATGGGCGTCTGGGCCGTGGCCAGGTTTTTGTTACTGAGAACAGGCTGTTATGTATCCTCTTGTCCCTGTCTCCCATTACACATCTGTAAAGGGGAACAGCTGAGTCACGGGGCTTCTGCCACAAGCCCCGCCTGCCTTCAGGCCACCCCACCATAGCACAGCCTAGTGAACCCCAAGCAGTAACTGCTTTAACCTACCTGAGCTCCAGTTTTCCTGTCTGTCAAATGGGAATAATTATACCACACACTGATTCAGTTCGCACGGGCTACAGACCCTGTACTGAGGTCTGTGCTAGGCGGAGGAGAGAGAGGCAGCCCCGTCTCCCAGGAGCAGGTGGCTCGTGTGCAAAGACAAACCTGGAAGGGCATAATCTCGGGACTGTGACGGATACTGTCGTCTCTAGGGACTGACGGGGCCGGGGTGTGCAAGCTCACTGGGACCGGAGGACTTTGGCCTGCCTGCCAAAGTTGGGCTGGGAGCCACAAGGAATGGGGAGCCCCAGAATCGGTGATCCTTTTGCGCTAAGAGCCGACACGCAGAAGGTGTGCTCCCGTCTGCAAGGACTGAGCACTCCTTGCAGGGAACCTGGGTGCCGAGGGTTTTCTCCAGACCTTTCTGGTTTCTCCTGCCCTGCCCGCCACCTTTCGCAGTCCTGCTCCTAGAATTGGCCAAATGCTGTCACCCCACACTGTCCGTCTGATTTGATTCTCCCAGTCGCTCATGACACAAGCAGATTTTATTTTCCGTCTTATAGCAAAAGAGACCCCTGTTCAGGATTGCCCTTCAAGTTGCAGAACCAATTAAGGGCTTTTTTTTTCTAACTAAAACTTGAAAGGGCAGCTTCTCGTTATTAAAGACAGCAGAAATGAAATGTAAATAATACAGGAGACCTATTGAAGACCCAGGTGGAACATGAAAAAACCGCGGCTGGTTAAGAGAACAAAGCCTGCCACACACCATCCGCCCGGTTTTTCCTTTGGGAAGAAAAACCCCGTGAATGGTGGCCCCGAAGCACTCCTGTTGCTGGCTGTGTGCTTTAAAGGGCTCCCGTGAGCCACTGCAGAGAGACCTCAGCTGGGCGGCAGCCAGCGGTTGGCCAGGAGAGACAGGTTAGACCACCCGGGCCATTCCTCCTCCTCCCTGGGACAGGCTGCAGAAGATGTGGCCAAACCTCCCACATTCCAGACCAAATGGGCCACGCTTTGCCAGAAACACCCCTGGCTTTCTGAGTTGGCGCCTAATTCCAAGTGGGCCAGTAGAGGACTGACTTTAACGGAGGCATGAGAGTGGTTTGTAAACAGGTGCCAAAGGGTCCAGGAAGCCTGTTCTGAGGCCTGTTTGCAGAGCCTGTCTGGTTTGGGTGGGCAGGTCATGTGGGTAAAGTGAAGGCTCTCATTGCAAAGGTCTGGGCTTGTTCCGTGGTGAGCTGGCAGGTGACCTTGGCAGGGTCTGGCTGACATAGGGCATTGTGACCCTGCGGGAATCAGGACATTTTGGCCCACAAAGCCAGCTCCCACCTCCCTCTGCCCTGGTCCTGCATAGGGTTTCACATGCAGGCATCCTTTGCTGAGCCCTGGCTATGCAGGGGTCCTTGTGTCATCATGCTCCTAAGTACCATGAGAGCAGCTAGAAGGCAAGTAGTTACCCACCTATCCCCTGCTTTGGGTTTCCTAAAAGCATTTAGCCCCAGACTGAGTAATTTCTGGGTTTTGATCCTCTCTCCAGCTCTTTGTAGACAGAGTATGGAGAGGCCACAAAAACCGGGGGCCCAGCGTCTAGGGTGTGGACCCAGCCATGACTTGTTAGAGAGGGCAGAGCTGGGACCGGAGACCGTAGCCTCTCCCAAAGGAGGGGTAAGTCAAGGTGATGCAGCATGAGGGCAGCAGGGTTTGTTCTGATCAGAGCCTCTCTGGCTTGGAAGGTGGGTGTATGGACACAGTCCACCCCTTTGCTCAGCTGTCACTGCGTGTTGATTCTGTGCCCAGCCAGTGTTAGGTACTGGATGTGTGTACAGAGAACCCACTATCCTTGCCTCTAAGAGGCTGTGGTCTACTGAGGGAGGCAGACCTTTAAGTATGATTTGTAATACATCATGGGACACACTGAGGACCGTCATGTGCAGTTGCACAAGTTGTACACTGCCCAGGTCTAAGGATGTCCTTCACATAGACTGTGAGATGAATGAATTCCCCCCAGAGTTGTGATGTACCACCCACCCAGCTGTCTACAGTGGCCTGAAAGTCCTCTCATAGACGTGGCATTAGGCTGTCAAGGGAGCCGTCTCCACCCATAGTAGGAGATGAGGGAAAGGCCAGCTGGTGCCGATCAGGAAAGGTTTTACCCTAGAGTAGTTGTTGGAACTGAGTCTTGAAGGATGAGCAGGAAGTCTCTGGCCAACGAAGGGAGAAGGATATGCTGGTTGGTGGAAAGAACATTTGTCAGCCTTTGCAGGCATGAGCGGGTGCAGGCTGAGAGAGGAAGAGGGAGCAAGGCAGTTCACCTTGGGGGGAGTGGTGGAGAGAGGAGAAAACAGATCTCAGGGTGACTTGGGAGGTAAGACAGGGTGGGACTTACAGACGCGGGGGGCATGGGGCAAGAGCCTGGGGCTGACTCCCCAGAGCCACAGCAGCGGCTCGGCTGCTCTGCCCTCCCTGAGGCCTGCCCATGCCAAGGTGCACGTTCCGAGGGGGGTGTCCAGCAGTTGGCAGGGCCACAGTGGCTCAACCCCAGGAGACGGATCACTTCAACAACATGTTTATACTCCATTTACACACAGGCTGCTGTTGCCTCTGCTGGTGTTCATGCTCCCTGGAATAACTTGTGTGGTCTATTTTGGGAGCGTCCCTCATGGCCGAGGGCACAAGAAGCAAATGCCATGACTGTTGGCTTTCAAAGGGCTCTCTAGGACAGCTGGGTGGGCCCACCCTGCCCTATGAGTACCTGCGCACAGCGATCCAGTGACTAGGGGGCTTCTGAGGCTCTTTCTGAGCACATGGTCCCTAGGAAGGGGCTAGGTCTGACCGGTGCTTGCTGTTGTCCACAAAGCAATTATAGATTTCATTTGTCCAGGCAACAGATGCAGATTGGATATGGGACAGGCAGGTACAGATGTAATTTGAAAACCTCCTTTGCTGGAGGAAATTGACGAGTGTGTGCTATTGGTGGAGCAGGATGCTGCCTTCTTCCCCTCGAGGGGAAGAGAACACCTCCTCACTGACGACTCTAGCACGGGCATTTTCTTTAACATTGTCTTGGCCAAGCACAGTGGTTCACGCCTGTAATCCCAGTACTTTGGGAGGCCAAAGTGGGAGCATTGCTTGAGGCCAGGAGTTCAAGACCAGCCTGGACAACAGAGCAAGACCCTGTCTCTACAAAAAATAAGAAAAATTAGCTGGTGTGGTGGTGCGTGCCTGTAATTGTAGCTACCGTGGAGGCTGAGATGGGAGCATCACTGAAGCCCAGGTGTTCAAGGTTGCAGTGAGCTGTGATCCTTCCTCTAAGAAAAAGTGCAACCTAAGACTCTTGGGCCTGGCAGGATCTTAGGTGGCTCAGGGGTCCCCAAAGCTTGGGAGGTTCAGAGGGTTCAATCAGCATCTCTATGCCTCTCTGTGACCTCCTGAGTCAGAACTGGGGGGACACGTCGGGAGAGGCAAGCAGCCTAACTGAGGTCACCCAGCAGCTTGAGGTCAGAGCTCTGGGTAAACTGAGTCCGTTTAGGTCCCATTAGGTCACAGTGGGCAACTGCCCCAGGGACCTGCCAGGACTAACGAGATACCCTGTGTCTGTCCACCCAGGTGCAAGTTCTTCAGTCTGACTGAGACACCGGAGGATTACACCATCATCGTGGATGAGGAGGGATTCCTAGGTAAGTACTTCTCCCCCTTGGAGCTCAGCTGGACCCCCAAGGTCAGGGCTGGCCTGGCCCCCGCCTCCTTACTTCTGTCCCCACCTGCTCGTCAGCTAGAAAATCAGCAGAGAGTCTGTTTCCTTCTCTCCCTGTGTTCTGGCAGGTGCCTTCCCCGCCCGCTCTTGAGACTGCCCTAGGAAGGACTGCAGGGCTGCAGGGGGTGGGGAGTTAGGCACTGCATCCCCCAACTGAGAGTAAAGCAACCCAGAAGGAAAAGGAGCACATGTCATTGAGCATGTCCTGTGAGCAAGGTGCTTTAAATGTCCTCAGCCCTCATTGCCATTTGGGGCAGCCTTAATCACGATCCTTTTCTTATTTTCATTTACTTTTTTTCCATTTTTTTAAATAGAAATATAATTCACATATCATAAAATTTCACCATTTTAAAGGGCACAGTTCAGCAGTTTCTGATAACCACAAGGTTGTGTAGCCATCACCAACTGCCTGATTCTAGAACATTCTCATCACCCCCAAGAAGCAGCCCTATGCCCGTTAGCGGTCACTGCCTATTTCCCCCACGCCCACCCCAGATCCCTTGAGTTTTATTATTAAAGATTATTGTGTTTGTTCCGCTCTAACATTTGTGGAGGGCCTCCTAAGCTGCCAGCACCATGCTGGCCAACGCGCATGTATGTACAAGGAGGTGTCATCTTCCCTGTGTCATGGGAGGGACGGGGCAGGAGCTCGCCCAGGCCCACGAGCAATGGAGCCAGATTCCCCCTAAAGGCGCCGCTGTCTCTGAACCACTATGGTACTTTCTTCAAAACTTAAAGAGGATCCAACCAGTTAGACATTCTTAAAAACCACAGTTCCACCCAGAGACAACTACTAGTAACTTTTTAGTATTTTTCCTTCCAACTATTTTTTGTTGCTTTTTTTTCATTTACTTATGATCATATTATGTACAGAGTTTTATGTGTTGCTGTTAAGCGTTTTCACTTAACATCATAGCTTAAAACATGGGGTGTTGTTGCGGACTCGGACGGTGGACGTAGTGGTAGCCTTCACCCAGTTCCCTGCGGTTAGAATTGAAGTTCTTTTAATTTTTCTCCACTGATAAGCTTATAAACTCCTTAAATGTGTCAAATTTATTCTTATTCAGATTGATTCCAAAATGGTGTCTGAGAAATGGAATTATGGGGTCAGAAATTGACCATTTCATGGTTCTTGATTGGCGTTGGTGGGGTAACCGCTTTACTGGTTTACTCAGAGATGGAGGCTGTGAGCCCAGAGCAGGGACCGGCTTCCTGCTTCACTTCAAAGTGAGTGTGCAGATTCTCCGCAGGGAGCCCTTGCCCCGCCCCCAAAGGCACCCACCTGGTCATTCACTCACTCATTCATTCATTCATTCATTCAGCAGGCATTTTCAGAGCTAGGAGAGCCACAGACAGGAATTTCACCTTAACCGCAAAGCACAAGCCACGTGAAGATTGTATGCTCGGGCAATCCAAACACGTTTATATTTACTCATATACCTTTACCGAGAACTGCCGAGGCTTGCAGCAGCTCAAAGACAGAAGGAACCGTCTCGTGTATCTTATCTCTGGGAGTAGATGATGTTCCCTGGGAATATTCTATTGAATCAGCCTCCCCAGATGAGACCACCTTCCTGGGCAGCAGGTGTGAGGATGCCGTGCGTCGTGGGAGGCGGCTGGCGGGCTGGGTTTGCAGGCCCCGAAAGCTGTACATGCAGGAATTGTCTGTACCCAGGGACATGCCCTGCCACTAAGTGGCTGGTTATTCTAGGCCCTGGAGCATTGCAAGGGGCACCATTTACTGAGCGCCTGCTGTATACTGGCCCTGGAGATGTATCTAGGAATGAGAGAGAGACCACCTCAGACTCCGTGGGCCTCGGGCCTGCCAGCCAGTCACACCATTAGTCATGGGATTGCCTTTGTGGCAGGTGCTGTGCACGGGGCCATGGGGTGCTGTGAGAACATGTCACAGAGGGCACCCTGCATGCAGGGGATGGGGCAGGAGGGGCCCTTGGAATAGGGAGCAAGACACCAGAAAGTAGAGAACTGAACTCACTGGCCCAATGTATATTGACTCATTTCACCAACCTGCTGGCACTTCTGTCTGCACACGCTGTACTAAGCCCTGGAAATGACCCTCACTATCCTCATTTTATAGATGAGGCCCCTGAGGCACAGAAATATGGCATAACCTGCCCAAGGCCTCATAGCTGGTGTCATTTGTGGAAGTTCCCATGGGCCAGGCCCTGGGCAGGGAGATGTAGATATCCAGCCTCTGTCCCGAGGGACCTACAGTTCCTGGAGACAGAGACACAGGACCCAGAGTGACAGTATCAAAGAAGAGCAGTGCCCGGCTGGGCAGGAGCAGTCTGAGAGGACTTCCTGGAGGAAGTGATGTTTGAGGTGGACGCAGCTGAAATAGTAAAGAGCCCTTGCCTGTGTGTACAGCCAGGGCTTCCAGGACAGGGTGGGAGTGGCAGGCTGGCCTGGCATTCCCGGGGAACTAGTGTGTGAGAAGATGGGCAGGAGGAAGAGATGGAACAGGCAGGGCTGGGAGGGGCTGGCATGGAAGTTGGGGCTTTATCCTGAGGACAAGAAGGAGCCATTGAAAGGTCTTCGCTGACCTCGGAGGCCTTGCCTGGAGGAGGAGGGATCAAGAAAGATTCCAGATCTGAATTCACCTGGGACTTTTTCCTGAGCTCCCCTCTGGACAATGAGGAGCCCCTCACCCCCCCACTGCCCATATTTTATTTAGGTCCAAAGGAACATGAGGAGCCTTCCACAGCATGGCCCTTTTGGGAGGCTCCAAAGAGTAGGCATCTAGTGAACTCATCTGGTCAAGGAAGCCTTCCTGGAGAGGTGACATTTTTGCTGCCTCTGTGGCTGAGAAGGCTGGGGAAGGAAACAAACACATCAGGTGAAGAGTTGTGTGAGTAAGTACAGGAGCAGAAGCAGGAACTAAGTCCAGCCTCTTAAAAAATTAGAAGACAGAGGTTCACACAAAGCAGGCAGAGCAGAGCACTGCTGAGCCCTATTCTGTAGGCAGTGGGAGCCATTGAAGGTTGTTGAGCCAGGCTTGTCATCCATGGGGCTGGACTGGGTTGAGTGCCTGGGTGCACGTGCAGGAGAGGGAGGAGAGAGGAAGGCGGGGCCCCTGGGGGTGAGTAAGCAGGCTCTGTTCAAATCGGGGTCTTTAGCACAGGCTGAGACCCTCAGGTGGCTGGGGAGGGCAGTGCCCACAGTCCCTCAACCCTGCCGCTGCCCGAGCCTTTCCTGGTGGCAGGAGCAGAGCTGGGGGACAGAGGGTGCAGGCTTCAGTCCAGAGAAGGGAGGAGGGCTGGGAAAGCAGGTTTCAGTCACTGCCGCGGGGGGCCGAGAGGACAGGGCCCCGGCGCTGGCTGTCCTTAACTCTGACTCCTGGATAAGGGCCTCCCCTCCAGGGCACGTTTCCTGGGCAGCAAACTGGGCTTCACAGATAGCCATTATTACCCAAGAAAGGACTGTGTACGTTTATCTAAGCAGCGAACGTCTCCTGCACTCTTACCCCGGGCTGCAAGTGGGAAAGGCGGACAGAAAGCACCTCCCTCTGTTCGCCCTGCTACAGGACCTTCGGGTTGTTCTAGTGGCCCAAAGGGTGAAGAGTAAAGACCCATTTACAAGCGAGAAGGCTGACATCAACTTGCTTCCAGCCCAAATTGCTTCTGCGGAGTGCGTGGGATGTGTGGGGGTGTGGCCCAGGCAGCCCGGGCAGGCTCTGGGAGGGCCGGGGCACAGGTGTGGGGCGGACACGGGGGCCACCATGCAAGGCTGCCGAGCTCCATCTCTCACCTCGGCTAGCCGAGGGAGAAGGATGCTGGCCGCGCCGCACCGTGCGGAGTGAAGGCCGGCACCCCTTCTCCCAGCTCTGCAAACGTCGCTTCCCACCAAAGGGCCTCGTCGGCCACTCTTATCAGCTGGGGTGCGTGTTCGCGGGCAGCTTTCACGGCACGAAGCCGGCAGCTGCCACAGTTCAGTGGTACAGGAGACACCGAGCCTTTCCTGGGAGGGCAGGGGGCAGGCTGTGAACGACATGAACCAGCAGAGCTCCTTGTCTAACGTGGAGGTTGCTAAGAGGTTCCTGGCCCCAGTGGATGCAGCGTGTCTGTGTGGCAAGAGCCGGTGCGCCTGTGTATTTGATCTTTTACGCATTTAATGAGCACACCTGCAGTGCCAGGGATTCTTAGGGACCCAGAATGACGTGAGAAGCCCATGGGCAGTGGGTAGGAGGATCTTAGGTTGGAGTTCGAGGGGAGGGGCCCTTGTCTGTAGACCAGGGACAGGGTGTGTCAGCGTGATCCGAGCTACACGCGAGGCAGGGCATGATTAAAGGCCAGGACCCTTCAAAAGGTACCATGAAGAAGGAGCTCTTGGCCTCACCCTGGGCTAAGATGGAAAGGCCCAGGTTCAAATCCCGACTCTGCTCCCTTCACTACTCGTGCCTCTGGGCAGACTGCTCAGCAACCCGCAGCCTCCACGGCTTCGTCCCTAAGGCAGGGTCACTGCGCCTCCCTCTCAGTTCTGCAAGGCGCATGCGCTCCGGGATCCCCAGGGAGTTGTCAGTCCGTTTTGTGTGTCCATCAGGGTGCTCATCAGAACTCTAGCGTCTCCTTCCCAGCTTCGAGTTCCTCGTTTGCCGTGTCAGTAAGCCAGGGGGCAAAGTAGTGCCCCTGGCAGGGGTCCCCTCTATGTGAGGGTCCAGGCTGAAGAGGAGCTCATGTCCTCTGCTGGTTTGTGTCGTTTACAACCTGCCACCTGCCCTCCCAGACTGGTTGTTACCGTGGGAGGACTACTGTTTCCTCTCTGCGCAAGCGCAAATGTGCGTGCATTTGTTGTTGACCAAACCATTTGGAACTAAGACACCAAGACCTGTGTACTGGAGCACGTGTCTGCTAAGAGTGAGAGTCTTCTCTCTTACTGCCCCTGCACAGTGAGGCATTAACTCCATCATCTGCAACATAAATTTTATTAATATATTCACACTTTACTATCCAAAAACATATTTTGTAGCCAGAAAACGTGTTTTCTAAACAAATGCCTAGTATTCTGTCGTAAATGGAGTGTGGTTCGTCTATCTGATCCTGTCATTGGGCTTTTAGGGGTCTCCTGGGTCTTCATTCTGCATCCCTTGGGTTGAAGGCTCTTGCCCGTGAATCTTTGCCCCACGTGTAATTACTTCTTTACAGCGAAGTTGCACATGTTTAAAACTGATACATTTTACCCAGCAGCCATCCACAAAGGTGAACCAGCAAAACGAGCCCAGGGCATGGCATCATGGAAATCTCCAGATGCCGGGCACTTAGCAAAATGCCAGATGGGGAGGACTGTCTTGTGGCATCCTCGAAGTGTCTCCTGGAGTCAGTCCCGATTTTGTCCTTCCACATTTGAAAGCTAAGAAACCGAGGGGCAGCGACTTTGCCCGAGGTCACATGGCTGGGATTCCGCCCACCCGCCTGACCCCGGGGAAGGAGCAGCCACTCTGCACAGGGAGCCGTGGGGCCCAGGGCCAGGTGGCCAGACACGGTTGCTTCCTCCACTAGGAGGAGTCCTCAGCTCCAAGAGGTTATTTTTAGGGTCCTGGGCCATAGGCAGTGACAGGGATAACCCACTTCGGTCTTGGGGGGGTCCATGCTTCCTCTGGGGATGGGAAGGCTTGCTGCCTCCTGGCAGCCTCCTGGTGGCTTGTCCCCACAGCCCCAGAGTAGCCTCCTGGGCCCCCTGAGGCTTGGCCTGGGGTGGGGACGGGGCCCAGACAGACCTTCCTCCCCGCCAGGGTGTCGGCCCCAGCATTTGGGGTCCTGGGCAAGAGGCAGCTGACATTGTGGCCTCCAGCTTCACTGCTCTGACAAAGCTCACCCTTCTAGAAGCCTCAGAGGGGTCCCGTGTGCCCCTGCACTGACTGTCCTTGAGGCCTAGGCCTGCCACTTGAAGAACCGCAGTGGGTTCTGCCCAGGGCTAAGACCACAAGTGGGGCAGGCAGACCAATCCTGCCAGACAGGCCACCCTCCTGCCCCCACTTGAGCCAGCTATTGAATTGACCTGGAATCCTCTGGGCAGCGGTGACTCGGGGGGCTGCTCACTGTTCCCCTCCCCTATGCCCCCATTTCTGGCTGGCCTGAAGCCTGGGCTTCTCCCTGAGGACTCCAAGAATCCTCCAAACCTGCCAAGACACTCCTAGTGGCAGGGTCTTGGTTATGCGGACGTGCACGCACCCCAGCACGTCACTGCCTCGGAGGGCACGCACCTTCCCCTGAGCTGTATCAGCAGCAGCTTCCTTGTGGCTTCTGCTGGGAAGGACAGAGCCCGGACTGGACCCTCTGAGCCCAAAGCCTGTGTTTTTAATAAGGGACTCCCCACCGCTGAAGATTGGGCCCCTCTGGAATGAGCTTAGGGGCAGGCCTGGGCTGGGCCCACCGAGTGTCCCCCCACCAGGGTCAGGATTGGAACACCAGCTGCCCAGGCACCTTCACCTTACAGTCCTGGAGCTGAGCTCCAGGGGATTCCTCAGCACCCCACCACGGGCTGGTGGCCGAGGCAGGTCTGGAAGGCACTGCACAGTGCCAGAATGACCTGCTGCCCCGTGACCTTGGGCCAGTCAGCTGCCTCACGGATGGGTAGAGAGTTCCGAGACCCTGGCTGGGTCTGGGGCAGCCTGTGGGAATGGCACTGGCTCCCCTGGCCCCTTGCCCGATCCTGGCAATTTGGGTTTGGAAGCGTGGGACAATGTCAAAGGTCACCTGCCCACCCCAGGTCTGGCAGTGTGACCGCACTCTGCCTGAGGGCAGGGGGAGCTGGTGAGGGTGGGAATGGTGGAGCTGGGCAGCGTAGAGAGCCTGGCAGAGCCACCACCGTCCTCGCCATCCGTCCAGCAAGTGCTGGGATGGGATTGGCAGAGAGCAAAGCAGGCAGAGGTCCCCACCCTGGCATAGCTGACACCTCCTGGGGCTGATTGTAGGGCGGAACTGCCTGGTATGGTAGCCACTCACCGTGTGGCTATTGGAATTTCAGTGAATTAAAATTTAAAATTTCACTTCTGTGGCACAGCGACATTGCAAGTGCTCTCCATGGTCACTTGTGGCAAGTGGCTAAGCGCGAGTGTCGACCATCCTGCCATCACAGACGGTCCTCTTGGGCAGCACTGGGTTAGAAAATTGCAAGGACTTTGGCTTTTACTCGAAAGAAGATAGGAAGCCACTGGATGGTTTTGAGTCTCAAGGAGCTTGCGGGGGGTGAATTCTCAACAGCCAGCGTGGTCCTGCTGTGTTAACATGCTGCCAGAACTTTCTCAAGAACATTTTGGGGATCCTCCTCTCATGAAAGGGGCATTTTTTATTTCAACTCCTCGTTCGTTAAATATATTTAAATGGCTGCTTCAGAATGACTCGCTGTTGTCCGGGCTGCACGGATTTCCTGCTCAGCGAACGGGATGGCGAGAAGGTTGGAGATGGCGCCTGGGCAGAGGGCGACCGCCCGACACAGCTGGCCCCTGGGTCTGCTTGCACAACCTAGAGGTAGCGAGTGAGGTGGGAGGCTCAGGACACTGTCCCCACGAAGTGCCTCCTTTGCCAGGGACGGCTCCATGGAACTTCAGGATTGAGATGAGACCCGGGTTCTAGGGAGCATGTTTCCTTGGCTGGTCCTGGGATCGAGAAATCTCCTTTCCGATACCAGGAGAGCAAGCAGAGACTAGACACAGAAGCCCGAGAAGCAAGGCCTCTGCCCTCCCTCACGTGCCTGTCCCCTCTCCTGCGCAGCCGCCTGCCTCCCCAGCCACCACTGGCTGACCGGTGGCATGCTGGGCAGTGGTCGCCATGGCAACCAGAGCCCGGCAAGCAGAGCCTGGAGGGGCCTCACTCAGTTCCCCTCCTCGGAAGCCGTCTTGGCTGGGCTGGCACAGCCCAGCTGGTCTCCCCACGTGGCAGCATCATCGTCATCATCGTTATTGGCCCCTTAGCTTGCCAGCTTGCCTTCTTGGCCCCTGTTTCCTTGGGAACTTGGTGCTTCTTCCCATTTGGTGCCCAAGGCGCAGCCTGGGTTTTGAGTCAGACCTGCATTTGAGTCCTGGCTCTGTCATTCCCTGTCTCACTGACCCTTTCGGGGCTTCTGGGTTGTGGAATATACTGTGGGAATGTGATCCTACTTCCTCTGCAGGCTCCTTGTGGGACGTGGTATCGGGGTCCCTTCCCCGTGCCTTGCTGTCTTCCCCACTCCAGGCCTGCTACGGGCTGGGTTTGAACAGGTGCCCAGTGGTGCATGGAGTGTCCTGTATGCAGCCTGTGTTCAGGCCTATGTCTGAGTGTCCACGGACACATGCACATGTGTGTACCTATGTCCCATGTGCAGGGCTCCTTGGGGACTCTCTGTAGGATAGGATGAAAGGACAGCTCAGACACTTGGATTCTGGGTCTTTATGAGCCAGTCAGGGAGACTGAGCAATTGTTTCTGCTCTAGTCCCCCAGCCTGTCCAGGCTGGGGAATCAGCCCCCAGGCTTTTGGGGGTGTGACAGTCACTGCCCCCCATGATGCAGCATCCTCTGGAGCTGCCTGTTCTTGCAGAAAAGCCCAACATGCAGTTATGGCCGAAGCAGGGAGAGACCCCGGGGCCCTGTCTTCTCCTGGCCCCCCCTCTGCCCAGAGCCTCCCTAAGTTCCTGGGGAACCCCGTCGGAGAACCACAGGGCCAGTCACACATGAAACAGTGGGGGTGATGACAGTGCCTTGGCACACAGAAGGGCTGTGAGAACTAAAAGTAACAAAAACATCTCTGACTACTGAAGCTTCGATTTACCGCTGGGGAACTGAAGCTCAGCACAGATAAACTACTTGCCCACATGGCTCCTGCCCTGTGGAGCTTCCTGGCACGTCGAGAGTCACCTGAGGGCTTTGCTGCTCAGTCCTCCCAGGAAGGGACCTTGGAGACAAATCCCATCCAGTTGACAAATAAGGGAACTGAGGCTGGGGGCAGAGTGGGGCTGGCCAAGGTCACCCAGCACATCTAGGGTGGCAGAGCTGGCCCCAGAGCCCCAGTCCCCGCCTCTGTCCCACCCTGCCCTGGGGGCCCCGGGACCCCAGCAGTGATGAGGCTGCCTTCTGTGTCCCCTCCAGAGCTGCCCTCCTCGGAGCACCTGAGTGTGGCGGATGCCACCTGGCTGGCCCTGAATGTGGTGTCCGGTGGTGGCAGCTTCTCCAGCTCCCAGCCCATTGGCGTGACCAAGATCGCCAAGTCAGTCATCGCCCCGCTGGCCGACCAGAACATCTCAGTGTTCATGCTGTCCACGTACCAGACGGACTTCATCCTGGTGAGCCGCGGCGCCACGCCCCACAGTCCCAGCATGCCACACCAGTGCTTGCCTCTTCCCGTTACACCCCCACGTGCCCCACGCACCCCACGGCCTAGCCCTCCTGTGCTGCCCCAGGGGGACCTAGACAGGTTGGTGCCGGGGAGGCTACCTGGCACTCACGCCTCCCCTTCTCATCCCCAGGTGCGCGAGCGGGACCTGCCTTTCGTCACCCACACCTTGTCGTCAGAGTTCACCATTCTGCGGGTTGTCAATGGCGAGACCGTGGCAGCCGAGAACCTTGGCATCACCAACGGCTTCGTGAAGCCCAAGATGGGTGAGCCGGGGTGGAGGTGTGTGGGGGGAACCCAAGAGGTCACCAGGTCCTGCCTTGGACTAGCCCCGTTTACAGAGAGCGTGGGTTCTGTCCACAGAGCACACGTGGAGTACCAGGGGCCAGGTGCGGTGCTCACGCCTGTAGTCCCAGCACTTGGGGAGGCCGAGTGGGAGGATCCCTTGAGCCCAGGAGTTCGAAGCTGCAGTGAGCTCTGACCATGCTACTGCCCTCTCCAGCCTGGACATCAGAATAAGACCCTGTCCCTAATAATAATAATAATAATAATAATAATAATAGAGTGCCAGACATAACATGGTATAGCAGTCCCAGGCAGACTGTGCCGCCATGGTACAGCAAGGATGGTGGCCATGCATGCAGCCAGTGGGGGCCAAAGGCCACCCCGTCCCCACCCAGGGTGTGGAGCAGGCCTCCCAGGGGCAGGGGCTGTCCAGCTGAAGCTTGGGGCACAGGTAGCAGCTAAGCCCGGTGGGGAGCTGGGAAGGGCATTCCAGGCAGCCCGCATAGCACGTGCAAAGGCCTGGGGGCCTAAAGGCAAGCCAGAGACTCAGGAGAGCTGGAGGTGGTGGTGGAGGCTGGAGAAGGGACAGGGGCCAAGTCTCGAGGGGCCTGTGCTGGGCCCTGCTCGGGCAACTGCCAGCCACCCCGCCCTCCTCCTGGGCCCGCACCCACCCACACTGCCACTCCAGGCCCCCACCTCAGCGCCCCGTGTCTTTGTGCTCTCCCAGTCCAGAGGCCGGTCATCCACCCCCTGTCCAGCCCAAGCAACAGGTTCTGTGTCACCAGCCTGGACCCTGACACGCTGCCCGCTGTTGCCACGCTCCTCATGGACGTCATGTTCTACTCCAACGGGTAGGACCCCCTCTGGTGTGAGGGGTTGCAGGGCGGGCGAGGTGGCTCTGCCTGGGAGCCCCCGTCTGAGAAGGGAGGCATTCTACTCTGGGAACCCCAAAAATTGGTGAAGGCCCAGGGGCACATGTACATGTAATGAACACCCCACCGTCCCCCGAGCTGCAAGGGCAGCCCCAGTCCATGAAGGCACCAAGAACTCAGGTGGATGACAGTTTGCATCCTTCCTCGGCGGATTCTGTAATGTCTAGACCAACACCAGGTGGGGTGGGGAGGGCCCAGCAAGCTAGCAGTGACCACAGCCTGTGGTGCCCTGAGACATGAGCAGACACAGGGAAGGGGCCGCGTCGAGGCCGACTGGGCCTCCTGCACTGTGAAGTGCGGCCGTCCCCATCGCATCAGTGAGCACATAGAGGGAGAGACGCCAGCTCAGGGGCCCCCAGCAGGGCAGGCTCAGGGACAGGATCTGGCCCAGCTCCCCCAGGCCAGTGCTGAAGGATAGGCGGGTGGGTACAGTGGGGACCGCGCCCTCACCACCTGCCCCCGGCCCCCAGAGTGAAGGACCCCATGGCTGCCGGCGACGACTGTGGCCACATCCGCTTCTTCTCCTTCTCCCTCATCGAGGGCTACATCTCCCTGGTGATGGACGTGCAGACCCAGCAGAGGTGAGCCGGGCCCTAGGGAGGGGCCGTGTTGGGCACGTCACCCACTTTGTCCCTGATCAGCCCTCACTGCAGCCCTTTACCATGACGAGCTGGCCCCCCAGTTCAGAGAAGTGCAGGTGTTGTCTGGGGTCCCAGTGGGTAGTGGCAATGTGGGCATTTGAGCCCTGGCCTGGCACTGTTTGTCCATCAGCCCCCTCTGGAGCTGGGGAGGGACGTCCTGAACAGCCCAGCCCAGCACTGCCCTCCATGTCACAGCCCAGCCCAGCACTGCCCTCCACGTCACCCTGCCCCCAAGACAAGGAGGCTGCAGAGCGAGCAGGTCCAGGGGGTCAGGAGGGGATGATCCTGGGGGCCCTGAGCTCTGCCCCACCCATCCCACCAGCAGGCAGGGAAGGTTCCACGGAGGGCTGCCGGAGGGAACACAGTTCACAACAGCCCGTGGGGTTTTTCTCTTGCCCCTTTGAAGGTTTCCTAGTAACTTGCTGTTCACAAGCGCATCTGGAGAGCTCTGGAAGATGGTGCGGATTGGAGGACAGCCCCTGGGATTTGGTGAGCCCCGCGGGCTTCGACACCGGGGCTTGGAGGGAGCTGGCATCACCCTGGTGACTCTGCCCGTGCTCAGGGGTATAGGTGGGGACACTGGGGCTTACGGGCCTGAGTCCCCCTGATGTGCCATCCCTCCACCAGTGTGCGATAGGTGTACGCAGGCCTCCAGGGGACGGGAGGCGTAGGCTTCAATCAGAAGGCTCTTATTTTCCCTGCTCAAACACTAATACATTGCTTATTATTAGAAAACTGGGCTGTGATAAAAATTGAGGAGAAAAATAAACACTCCTTAGTCCTGCTGCTCAGAGGTAACATATATTGGTGGTTTTCCTTCACGTAAGTCCACATAACACCAGACGTCTCCCGGGAGTCAGACGATGGAGGAAATGCGTGTGTGAGAAACACACGTGTTGGGCTAGCAGGCAGCAGCTGGAGGCTCCGTCCCAGATGTTGAGGTTGTAGAGCTGTACACTTAGCTATAAATATACCTGTGAGAAAAATAACTTGTGGAGAACCTGAAAGATTCTAGACTGGTGGATTCCATATGTTTTTGACCATGGTCTGGAGTCGATAGATTTTACATGGTGACCCAGCACCCACAGACAACTCCAGCTAAAGTTTCCCAAGACCACGCTTGCTCTAGCCTCACACTCTGTACAAAGCGCTGGTCACCAGCCCTCTAAATTGATGTCACAACTTGAAGTCGAAAAGGAACCATGCTAGACCCTCATCTCCTCCGCCTGCTCCTCCGCCTGCCCCCCTGTGTTCATAGGAATAGTTGTGTCTACAGCTGAAGGGGTCTTAGGACACAACCTGTCTCCACCACGTAGCAGAGTGAATGGTCAGAAGTGCATGAATGAGGCCCACGTGGCCACCACAGAGGCCTGTGGATTCAGGCAGAAATCGGGAACTTGGGTGACATGCCAGGCCACTCCTGCACAGGTCCAGGGGCTGAGAGCACAGGGCCAGGGGCCGAGGGTATGCTGGGCTTGGTGACAATGGAGGTGACCCACAGAAGGGTTCAGCCCAGGGTGAGTCCCAGACTTGGGCTTACGAGTCCTATGGGAGCTGGTGGCCAGTTCTGCACCCACCCACCCAGTCAAGGAAGGTGTTGGGGAGGTGCATCATTGCTGAAATCAGAACACAAGCTTTTAGGGAAACAACCTAGGGAGTTGTGTAGGGGGAGGAGAGGGGTCCTCAAATCCTGGAGGTCTTCTTATAGGAGGAAGCCCTGTGTGCACCTTCCAATCAGGGAAGGGAGCCTGGGAGTGAGGGAGGGACCAGCCCCAGGCAACCCCAGCTGAGCTTACGAAGGCGTGGGGGGGCCTTACAGACCCCTACCGTGAGGGAGAAGGATATCCCATTCCAGCCCCAACCAAATGCCTTTAGAACAGGCAGGGGCTGTTATGTGGCAGGGACTCCGGGGAGAAAACCAAGGCTCAAAGAGGAGGATCTGATCTGCCCACGGTCATTGGGCTAGAAAAGAAATCAGAGCAAGACTGAGGGGCCCGAACCCACGTCCTCCCTGTCACCGACGCCACCTCCAGCTCTGTCTTCAGAGAACTCACAAGATGGATCGGGAACACGAGGCGCAGGGATAGGTCAAGGGTGGCGGGTTGGGCAGAGCCGGTCTGTGGCGCCCGTTGATGGCCAGTGACCAGACAGAGAAGGCTCCTGGGTGGAGGGACCTTTGGGGTTGGGGAGGGAGAAGTTCTCTGGGAAGACTGTGGGTGTGGGGTGGGTGCTGCCCGCAGAGGGCAGGGGCCCCAAGCAGCGGTGCGGGCCGGGGCGCTCCGGCCACGTGGTGCTCAGCGTGGTCCCCCTTTTCCTAGACGAGTGTGGCATCGTGGCCCAGATCTCAGAGCCCTTGGCTGCTGCAGACATCCCCGCCTACTACATCAGTACTTTTAAGTTCGACCACGCACTGGTGAGTGTCTCCCACCGCAGGGTGGAGCGGGGCGGGGGCAGTGCCTGGGCTCACGGGCAGGTGTGTGCTTGCTGCCCCTGCAGGTGCCGGAGGAGAACATCAGCGGCGTCATCAGTGCCCTGAAGGTCAGTCAGGCAGAGGAACACTAGAGGGCCTCTTCTGCTGCCCCTGCCGCTGCCCGGCCCCCGCCCCGAAGCTTGTTCTTGCAGTATTTCTCCACAGACTGGAAAATCGGCCCGGGGACCCCCAAGGAAGGGGCCTCTGGGAGACCCCCAATTGCCAACCCCTCTAGGCCTGGGGCCCAAGCCAAGGCCTCCCCATGCCCTCTTGCCTTCCCAGAGCCCCCAGATCCCCCTGGGAGAGCGACCTGCCTCCTTCCCCCAACCCCACCCCCACCCCGCAAAAATGATTTCTGAGGTCCAGGGAGCACGTGAGCCAATCCACGTTCTCGTCCGTCCTCGCCCGCAGCCGGGCAGATGCCAAAGGAAGCTGGTCCCTCCCACGAGACGCTGGTGTGCTGTTCCTCGTGTCATCCCGGGGGGCTGGCAGAGGGGGGCTGAGTTTGTGGAGCCCCGGAAGGCCCCCGTGAGGGTGGAGGCCGAGTACTGTGGTCGCTGGTCTCTGGTCCCATCAGCTCAGGGCTGGTTCCCTCAGAGTGGAGGCCAGCGGGTCAGAGCGGCTGGTGAGGCTCAGACAGGAACACGGTGGGGGCCCCACGCTGGGAAGGACCCGAGCCACCCTGCACCTCGCCTGCCAACCCAGGGCCTGCGCCCGACTCCCAGCACGACTGCCAAGAGGGGCCCTGTCCGGTCCTCCCCACCATGAGCACTCTCCTTGGGGAGGAGGGGCCCCGGGAGACCCACCAGCCTGGAGCACCGGCTCCTGTCCCTTCTTTCTCTGGACCCTACTTGGGCAGGCGGAGCCTCAGTTTCCCCCGGCGGGGGCATCCCCATGGGGGTTCTTAGGGGACTCCCCACCTCCCCAACAGTTGACTAGACCAGCACAGGCCTCCCTGCCATCCTCCCCTCCCCCGCTCCCCACTCACCTGCCTGCCCGCCCACCCCTCGGCTGGGGCCGGGGCGTTCACGAGTACTTGACCTGGGAGGCAGCTTAACTGAGCCTTAATAGAGAATATCGTACCTTGTTTTAGTTTTTTATTTAATGTTTTTGCGCCCAGGCTGCTGTTGGCAGTGGTTTCTGTTCTTGGGGCATGGGGCCTATTTGAGTTCTGTCGGGGGACCCAGGGGTCAATGTCACTTGGCTGGTGCTCTGTGGCTCCAGGGATGGGCGTGAGTGTGGGAGCTGCGGCGGGGGCCTCGACCACGTCCGGAGTCCAGAGCTGGGAGCGGAGGTCTGTTACGAGATGCTGGGACCATTTGGTGCCCCGCCCGGGGCCTCCCAACCAGCCGAGGTTCTGTCTGGGCATCAGAGCAGGTGAGGTGGACGGGGTGGCAGGCCAGCCGGGTGGTCTTGTCCAGGGGAAACCGGTTCCGTGCTGTGCTCCCCGGGGGGTGTGCTGTCTAGGTGAGCAGGACCCCTGCCTCTTTCCCAGGCAGCAGCTGAGTTGTGCTGTCCCCAAGAAGGTCAGAAGGGAAGGGGTATTCTCCTGCCCTGGTGAAGGGCTCCCCGCTTCTCTGAGCTGGTAGGACCCTGTGAGCCCCAGGGCTCACCAGAGGAAGGAGCTTTCTTCGAGATCCTTCGGGATGCTGAAGGACCCACCACACTAATTAGAAACTCACTTTTTTTTGCTTAAGTTAATTCATTTTGCACAAAACTCCAAAATTTATAAATCGTTTGCTGGTCCCAAGAGGGAGGTGGCCGAGTGGGAAGGGCAGTGGTTAAAGCCCCAGTCCCCTTTCTGTCCTTGGAAGGCCTTGATTTTCCTTTCTGTTACTTCCCCGATAGTGTCACTTCTCTGCCTTTCCCTCCTGCTGTGCAAGTGTGTCGGCCCCGTGCCCCTGGATCTTGTGTTCCCTGGATCTCCTAGGACGTATCTATTGTACACACCTATAAATACCTGTTTTATGTTGATAGAGATATATACTGTAAATAGCATATATACTTGAGCAATATATATGTTAATATATACTGTGTGCGCAGTACGTGGACACAGTCCCACTGTGCGCGCGCAGGCGCGAGGCCTCCGCCCCCCGCTGTCTGCCGGGCACACAGGCACGTTTGAGCCACCATATATTTTTAATTCAAGTATATAGGCAATACGATTATTAGAGAAGACGGTTGAATCCCTCAGACCTGACCAGAGAGAAAGCGAAACCAGCAGCCGAGGAGCCTGCGTCCCAGGGCAGATGGTGTGGTTGCGCTTTCTGCGTCCCTGTTTCCCCAGCCAGGGCCCCTGGACACCCTTGTTTTATTGTGGGGGATGTTGGTTCAGAGGGAAGAGTAGTTGGAATTTCTTGCTTTTTAAGAGAACGCGCCCCCCCCAACCCCCAGCGTCCTCACCCTGAAGACCTGGGCCCGCCGGATGGGCCGAACTCCCTGCGTCCCACCCAGGGTCCCCTGTCCTTGGGTGGTGGTTTTTCTGCGGGTGGCTTACCTGATTTGTTTTTTACCTGCAAGCTTAGAAATCTCAGGTTCTTTTCCCAGGTCTCCCCCGGGGATGGGCCGTCTCACCGAGGAAAGCCCGAGTGCCGGGAGGGTCGTGGCGAGGGCATGTCTCTCCCGCCCTGGCCTGCTCCATGGCATGGCCCCTGCCCCAGCCTTCGTCTCGGGAGCTGCCCCCCGGGGACCCCGCACCTCGGCCATGGTGGGCTCTTTATTGTTCCCATTCCCGTCCTCCTGCTTGTGTGAAGAAGCCTGGTTTATCTTCTCTTGGTGTTCCGTGCGTAGCGTAGTCTCGGTTTGGTCTCACAGCTCTTTGTTGGGGGGGCGTGAGTGATTTTCCCAGGGCCGTCCGCCCCGTCCCTTCCCCACATCCCCAGCCGTGTCCTGGGCTGCTGGCTGTGAGGGTCTCTGCAGGCCCCGTTTGGAGGGGCGTGTGTTTCTCAGAGGGGCCGTGGGGCCCGCATCACTGGCAGGCACATGGGGTCCCTGCCTGGCTGTGCCATTGTCCCCTGGCCCCAGCCTCAGAGGCAGCCTGAGGAGGATGGGCGTGTAGGGGAGGGAAACGGGGGTCTTCACACCGTGGGGTCTCCAGGAACACAGCCAGGCTGCCACGAGGAGGGGGAGCGGGCGGCCCCAGAGCTGCCGCCTGGGCTCTGAGAGTTTGTCTTTGCCTCCATGTGACTCCCTAGTAAGAAAAGCTCAGACCCCCCTCACTCCTTGTCCCCGTACGCTGCAGACAGGGTTGGGGGAGCAGTAACACTCCCCACTAATGAAGCCCCACCTCGGCATGGGGCTCCCCTGGTCCCCAAGAACCCCCTTTCTCCCTCAGCACCAGTCCTGTCCCTGCAAAGACCTGGGCATGGCCAGTTCTGCCCCTCCTTTCTCCACAGGGTCTTGACACCCCCTGAGAGGCACTGCCCAGCACTGCCCTGGCCCAGGTGTGCGTCCGAGCTGGAGAGGCAGCCCTGACCCCACTAGCCCCCTGCCCCTAAGACCAGGGGGCCCAGGGCCTCCCACACCACCAGCAGCCTCCCCTCCCCCTCCTCCAGGCACTGGGCCGCTTGCAGGTGGGAAGGGAGGGAGCTGGGTGGCCCAGAGCTGCCCACTGTGGCCGCCCCAGCGGGCAGCACGGCCAAGGTGACTGATTTGGTGTCCAGCAGGAGGATGCTTGGTCTGGTGGGCTTGATCCCCTCTGAGGTGACACAGGGTGCCGTGGCAGTCAGGAGAGAAGACTCAGGTGGGTGGGAAGGGTCAGGCCCCCGTCCAAGCCCAGGGTGCCATTTGCCGGGTGACCTTCAACAGTGAACCTGGCCACCTACCACCAGCTGCCCCAGCGCCTTTCCCAGGCAGACCCTTAGGTGTCCCAAGGCCACCCCAGGCCACCTCTCTGCACTTTTAGATCCGGATATGGGGACAACTAGGGCTCTTCCCAGCCCCAGCTAAGAGAAGGGGCCTTTGGGGGACCCCCACATGACCGCAGAGCACTCCAGCCCTGGGACTGAAGGGATCTTTGATGCCACGTCCTGAGTAAAGCACTTGGCTGGGGGGAGGTGGGCAGAAGACACCCCATATCTCCTGGAGGGCTGGGCAGGGTTGGGAGCGGAAGAGTTGGCCTTGGCGGAGCCTGGGTGAGGGTGATGGGCAATGACAAGACCTCAGCTCTGAGTACTGTGCCGAGGGTGGGATTGGGGCTGGAGGGGAGTCGCCTTCCGCCCAGAGAGGCCGCCAGCCCCGCAGAGCTGCACAGGTGTGCCGGGAGGCTTGGGAAGAGTGGCCAGGGCTTGTCTCAAGGGGTGTTGAGCCTGGCATAGCTAGGTAGCTTTTCCTGCATCTCGAAGCTCATCCCAGTTACTTGCTTGCGTTTTCAAATTAGAGGCACCAAAAGGACAAGCTTGATTGTCCCTTGTGCCCCTTTCCACAGACTGGGAGGAAGCCACGGGTGGGCTGTGGCCGGCTGTGCTCTCTGTCCCGCCTGCGAAGGCTGCTGTCCTGGACAATGAGGGTGGCAGCACTTGGCGGAGGCAGCAGGTGGTCCTAGGGGCTGATGGCACCAGGAGTGGCCTGAAGCAGAAGCCCAAGGCCCAGGCCATGGCACCCGTGGGCAGCCTGGTGGCAAGTGGTTTTGGTACTAAGGGAAGGGAGGGGAGGGAGTCAGAAGTGCAGGGCGGCCCTGCCCTGGGGGTTGGGACGCTGGTCTGTGCATGTTTACGTGTGCGTGTGTGTGAGCGTGGGCGTGTTACACATGGTAGTGTGGGTGTGCACACATGTGCAGAGCCCGTATCTGAGCTATGGGACTGGCTCTTACAGCATTTCGAGTCCTTAGTAGCAGTCTTGCCATGGGTACAGAGGTGGTTGCGTGAGTGGGGGCAGGCGGCGCGCAGGCCCTGGCTGCAGGGCAGAGTGGGGCTGACTGTGCGGGGCAGAGGTGTCCCCAGAGGCCTGGCAGTCCGTGAGTCGGTCTGAAGGGGCATGGCCTGGCCATGCTGACTCTGCAGAGCGCCCATTCCTACAGACAGTGTTCACGGGCGGGGCCGTGCGGGCTGGGCCCCCCCACCCACTGGGGCTCACCCTGGAAAAGCATCCAGCAAAGCTGGAGACCCCACTTCGTTTGCAGGGGCAAAAAGCAGGCCAAGCTCAGTGCGTTTTCCTTTCCACTGCCTCAGTTCCCCTGTATTCAGAAAACAGCCCGGGAAGAGGTGAGCAGACTGGCTCCAACACGGGAGGGGGCTCACAAGACAGCTCCAGGCCTGCCCCTGCTCTATGCCAAAATCATTTCCGTTATCCTGAGACGGGGCGAGCGGATGGTGGATGCGCAGTGGGGCTGTGAGGGCCTCTGCCCTGCCCAGAGCGCACCTTAGGAGGGGCAGGGGACCCCTGCCCACGGCCCCCTCTGGCCCGGTCACCAGCAGTCGCAGTGGCGCCTCACTGGTCCCAGGGCCTGGGCAAAGGGGAGAACTGGCTGTCCCCCAACCCCCGGGGCCCTCACGCTTATTTTCTTGTTGAAGAAACACAAAACCTTCGAGATTCATGTACTGTATGATGGCAAGAAAAAAGTACCTAATGTTCCCCCCCCCCAAAAGACAGTATATTTTGTACTTTGTAAAGTGTTAATTAAAATGAAGAAAAAAACAATGTTGGCTGATGGCTGATTTTGTGCTGATCCATCCGGAGCTGGGTCTCTTCTCTTTCTCTTGCACATTGTCATCGGGGGAACACAGGCCAGGGTAGAGGGGCCAGAACAGCTGTTCTAGAACAACGCCCAGAATCTGAGGAATGGCCCCCAGAGCAAGAGGGGCTGCACTGGTTACCTGATGCTGTGTAACAAGTTGCCCCAGAACTTAGTGGCTTAAAATAGTTTTTTAAATATCACAGTTTCTATGGGTCAGGAATTCAGGAGCAGTTTGGTTGAGCAATTCTGGCTCCAGGTCACACATTAGGTCGCCATGGTCTGAAGTCTCGGCTTGGGCTGGAGGATCTACTGCCTAGGTTGGGCCTGGCTGTGGGCAGGAGGCCTCAGTCCTTCCCCACGTGGGTCTCCCACAGGGCTGCTCGAGCATCCTCACAGTACGGCGCCTGCCTGGCTTTCCCCAGAGCAAGGGATTCAAGGGCCTGGGTAGAAGCCAAACTGTTCTTTATCCCTGGCCTCAGAATTCACAGGCCGGGCCCCCCACCATACTCTGGTGTCTGCAGCCCAGCTCTGATTTGACGTGTGGGGAAACTTCACAAAGGAGTGAATACCAGGAGGAGAAGATCGCTGAGTCTTGGGGCTGGCTGCTACGCCAGCATCCTCCCCGGGCCTCGGGCAGTGGCAGGCCTGGGCGTCGGGGCCAAGGAGCTGGACAGGGCCTTGCTGATGGTAGGGGAGGATCGGGGCTGGGTGCACATGGCCTCTGCCCCAAGCCTGGAGCCCGGCTGTGGCCACCACAGCCCCAGGAAGGTGCCAGAAGTCCCAGAGATGATGTCCCATCTCGATTTCTCCATCTGGAGGCCACACCAGTCAGAGGCAGGAGCTTGAGTGAACGCAGGCATCCTGCTCCCCACTGCATGCCCAGCACGGGCCCTGGCACACAGCAGGTGCTTGTAGCATGCAGCCCATCTGTCCTCTTCCTCACCTTCAATATCCCCCGTTGGAATGAGGGTCAGTTCTGCAGCCGTGGGGCCAGCTCACCGCCAATGGCCTAAGCCTGCCCAGTTTTAGTCCCCAAGGCAGGGACTCAAACAGGGCACCTTTCTGATGGGCCTGGCTTCATGTGCTCTACTCTGGTGTCTGGACATTCACCTGCCACCTGCTCCCTGAGCGATGACGTCTCTCTGGTCTTCACCATGAGCACCACCTACCCCAGCTACATTTCACATTTGCCTCCCTAGCAAGACAGTGAGTCTTGGTTTGAAGAGACAACAGTGTCTGGGTTTATCCTTTTAAACTTGACTGTGGAGGATGCACCTCAGTGTGGCCCCAGATCTGAGAAAAGCCCAGCTAGAGGGACCCCAAACACTGTCTCCAGTTCAAGCTTAATTGGGGCTGCCAAGGCTGGTGCGTAACGTGGAATTCCGTGACAGCGCAGCACCTCTCGGCGGAGCTGGCTAATGCCCCCTGGGAGCAAGGCAAGTGTGGGGTCCTTGGGGCAGCATAAGTTCACAGTCACAGGCAGGACAGGGCCTAGTATACATGGCTGCATCAGGCCGTGCCAGTGCTGGGTGCTGTCCTCAAAGCCACCTCAAAGGGTCTGTCCTGTCAGGCCGCGTGATTAAGCTGGGGCGACAGATCAGCACGGGCCATGGATTGCAGATAGAATGGCCCTCAGAACAGTGTGTGCAGCTCCCGCTGCTGTTTGGACAGGCCGGGCCCCCTCGAGATGCTGGCACGGGACAGACGGCTAGAGGAGAAGCGCAGAATCTTCATAAAGGCATCCTGAGTTTTGACCCTGGGCCAGGCACGGTGCCAGGCACACGACCAGAATGTAATCTGCTGCGGTGCCAAGCCCAGTGTTCTCTTGATTGCATATGTCTCAGGATTCGACTTTGTCACATGAAACAAAGTACCTAAGTGTTTCCTGAATTAATGAAAAACATGGCCCAACCATATAATCAAGAACCAAGAACAGTCATGACGGGATTCTGTCGAGGCTCACAACCTTCCAGGAATGACATGCTTTGATTAGCTGATTTAGGTTTTTCATGCCAGTGAGGGCCCTCCCATGCCCCGAGAAACCACTATGGCATGGTGGCCTGCACATCTGGCAGGGGCAAAGAAGACAGGGATGGTGGCCCATGCACCTTGCAAACCACTCTGGCAGGGAGACAGTGGTGGCTGAGGGGCTGACAACTGGGCACACTATGCCTTCCACCTGGCGCCTCTCTGGCCTCGGCTACTGACCCCTACACAGACGAAGGAACAGAGCCTGAGTGTAGGGGCAGTGAATGACCAGAGGACACATGGGCGTTGGCACGAAGCTCACTGCATCCAGGGTGCTGTTCACGCGCCCACTAAAGCGAGAGCAGACCGGGGCTGGCCAACGCCCCAGGAGCACAGCGATAAAGCCAGCAACCGAGCTAACGGCACAGCAATGCTGCAAGGGGCTGGGGAACAAGGACACGTGCTGAGACCAGCACAGATGACACCTGGGGAGAGGGCCTGGCCCGTGGCAGGGGAGCTCCACCAGGAGCCCTAGTGACCCACAGGACACCGCCAAGCAGCCTGGCCGGGCAGACCAAGCCCAGCTTGAAGAAACTGGGTTTAAAGACAAACCAAGGATGTTTCTTCTTGTACACAGGTTGCTATGTCCAAGGTCAAGATGTTACTGGATCTGCACCTTGGTTGTCATTTGGTGGGTGGTTTCAAAACTCACCTTCTCAGCCGGGCGCGATGGCTCATGCCTGTAATCCTGGGAGGCCAAAGCAGGTGGATCGTTTGAGCTCAGAAGTTTGAGACCAGCCTGAGCAAAAGCGAGACCCCATCTCTACTAAAAATAGAAAAAATTAGCCGGGCACTGTGGCACATGCCTGTAGTCCCAGCTACTTGAGAGGCTGAGGCAGGAGGATCACTTGAGCCCAGGAGTTTGAGGTTGCTGTGAGCTAGGCTGACGCCACGGCACTCTAGCCCAGGAAACAGAGCGAGACTGTCTCAAAAAAAAAAAAACAAAAAACCCACCTTCTCCAGAGACGCTCCATCACCCCTCATCACCTACCCAAGCCCAAGCCGGTGCGACCCAAGCCTAACCTCCTGCAACACTTACCCTCCGTAAATCAATACGTGCTTCACGGCTTGTATTTCGCCGAGGTCAGATTACCCTTCTCACTGCGGGCAACTGTAGACCTGGCCCCACCAGGAGCGTCAGGAAGGAAAATGACACACAGTTCTCAATTTCTATTTCAAGTTCATGGAAAAACTTTACTGCGATAAGCCTAGGAATAAACCTAAGGATCGTGGTCACAACCCAGGTGAGGGGTCCCTGCAGCTGCCACGACAGGGCTGCTCCCTAGACACCCAGCTGGCTGGTCCTCCCGGCTTCAGGTTGCCGCCAGGACGCCACCTGCTCAGTGACCATCCCAGTTTCAAGCGCAGCCGTCCCAACATCCTGACCCCTCTTCCTCCTTTTTCTCCACAGCCCACGTGACCATCCGCACACCTGGCAGTTCACTGGTTTTCATGTTTCCCTCCCTAGAACACAGGCTTCACAGGGACGGGGTTTTGTCACCACATGCCCAGCGTGATGAACAGCACCTGGCACCTCAGGGGCACACAAGTGCTGAGTGAAGGCGTAACAGGAATAGACGCAGGTGGCAGCACGTGGGATCCCTGTTTGTGACGTGAGCGCCAGATATTTTCTCCCGACTGAACTATGGGAGCACAATCTGTTCAGAAAACATTTTTCAAGCAGGACTGCCTTCGAAAGTATTTTTCCCTGGCCTCTTTATCAAAAGCCTTGTTTTTCAAAGCTAATCTCTAAATGATCGAGTCAAACTGTAAAAAAAAAAAAAAAAAAACTTCAGTTCTTAAAAATCAAAAGGCAGAGAACAGACTTTATTCCAAAAGAGATTTTTAAAAGACGTTTTTAAAGGAAAAGACAAGTCACGCTACTAAATCAAATGTTCTTCACAATCTGAATCCTTTTCCAAGGCCGGCTGGCACTCCGGCCAAGCTTTTGTGGATGTGTTCTCGGCCCTCAGCCCACAAGAATTCAGCCTCGATCTTCTTCCTGGGGGCCTTCTCAGCGTTCCCAAGCCAGGCAGTGAGAACAGTCACAAGGCTGGAGCCAGCCATGGGCCCCGTAGGGCAGGGGGCTGGCGCACCCTGGCAGCTCCACGGAGAACCCGGGTCCTGCCAGGGAGCCTGCGGTGTGGCAGCCGACCGACGGGGCCGTGAGCAGACTGACTGGGCCGAAGCCAGCCTGGCTCCCTCAGCTACACGGGGCGTGGCCTGAGGCACACGCACGCCTGCCAGACACAAACCAAGGGGCCGGCCGTGATGGAGGGGAGACAGACGCCCACCTGAGCGCCACATTCTGTCGGGCCACCTTGTAAGATCACGCAAAATGTCATGCGGTGAGGGCTAAGCTTTCCTAAAACCAGTGTCTTGGGCCAAGCATGGCAACAGAGGCTGTCCCCGGTTACCTGGAGAGAGCTGAGCTGTGTGAAGCATCCTCCCCGTGCTGGGCCACCGCAGCCCCTCAGGAGCTCGGCCCACTAAAGGCAGCATCCTGTGCTGAATTCTGCAGGTCTCGTCCTCAGCTGGAGAAGGGCCCTCATCCCAGATGCTCTCAGTATGTGCCCACTAAGGGATTTAGGAGAGAGTGCCACACTCCACAAAGGGTCCTGATCCTCTTCTGCCACCATCCAAGAACCCCGGCTGGCCGGCCGCATGCCGTCTCTGCTGAGCAGTCTGAGGCCAGGGCCAGACACCAGCAGGTCGGGCGGGAGATTCAGATGAATGACTTGGCCAGAGTCACCATGTGATCCACACCACACGCCACATCCACAGGCTCCCCAGGCATCGTCACCTGAAAAATAAGGCCCAGCGCACCATGAGGGGGAGACAGCGCCCAGGGAGGCAGCCAGGCCTTGGGGTCGGCCCAACTTGGCCCTGCCTCTTAGTAGGTCACTTGCCCTCTCTGGCCCTCAGCTCCCCTTCCTGGAAATGAGGATGCGTCCACCTACCCTGCAGGTCCATTAGGACAGCAGCCATCGCTGTTCACGTCCTCCCGTCAGAGGGGCCGCTCTGGGCAAGAACGCAGACCTGTGCACGTCCTGGGACAGGCACATCCCACAGAGGCCGCTCCCTTGAGTGCAACCCCGCCTGGCTCCCTGCCTTCAAGCTGAGGGGTCAGTGACTTTTACTGGGGCCACCACCATGGCTCACTGGGCAGCTCCAGAAACCTTTCTCTTGCTTTGTGGGTCCAGTTGGGGAACCAGGCCATGCTGAGCCACTGTCTTCCGTCCTCTTGCCTGTCAAGCCCAGCTTCAGATACAGGCAGGCTGTGCAGCCACCCTCGGGGGGGCAGCACCGGTGTCTCAGAAAGACCCTGCTGACAACACGACGTCACGGGAACGCCCGACCCTCAAGGCAGCAAGAAGACAGCCTCGTTCCGATGCAGCAGCGCAAGCCTGTTCGCCTTAAAAAGGGCGCCCGCTGTTTTACAGCCTTGCCTTGGAAATGGACACCCCAAACAGTCCCAGCTGTGCCCAGAGCCACACGGCCAAACCAGCTGTCTAGAAAAGGGGCAATTTTCTTTCTCTTTCTTGTTTATTATTGTTATGACTAAATAATGAAAAGGACGTTCAGTGAAAAAGAAGAAAACGGTATTAACATCACCTGCCCCAGTCCCCACCTGCCTCTGAACCGGAAACCATTAATACTTTAACTAGTTTCTGGCTGTCTTTCCAGAGGTTCTTTATGCAAAGCGGAGCGACATGAGGCTTGTTCTTTCCTATCGCTGATGCCCTGCACGGCCTGCCCACCGCCCCTTGCCAGGACACTGACGCTGCTTCTACGGACCAGATCTGAATTCGGATACCCTTCCCTGGTGGCCTCACTCAACTGGCAGTGTGACAGCTGGAAAGGAGATCTGTCACAGTCTGTGGAGTTTACTGGGCTTAAGAGGGGAAACGCCTTGTCCAGATGGCCTGGCCAAAAAGCACACAGGAGCAGGCGCTGACCCCGGAGCTTTCTGCCTACGCTGGCGACACGAGACCATTAGGGACTCCTGGCCACAGGCAAATGGATGCTAGAAACCAAGTCATGCCATCCCCCCGTGCCTAAACAAACGCCTTTAGCAGAACCTATTACAGAAATCACTAAACAAATAAGAACGAGTGTCCCAGTTCATCGCAAAGGCACGTAGGCGAGGAGAGCGTTCCAGGCTGGCCCTGGAGCAGAAGAAAACACGCTGCTCTGGAGATGGGGCCCAGGCAAACTCTTAGCAACCGCCCGGCCATTAGAGAGCACTCTGTTTACCTTTCCCAGGAAAGTGCTGCCCTCCTCACTCTGCGGCCAACCTGCTGCACTTAGCACCTCTGTCCCTGTCCCCAGTGCTCTGGCCATTAGAGCCCAAAGCAGCATAAACTGCTTGCCTTGGGGTCACTTGCCAGGACAACCCAGGACAATGGCCTTTGCCTGGGGCCTCTGCGAGCCCCCTCTTGGGAGCAGCAGTGGCTCCCTGAGGTTCCAGCTCCCCCTGGCGAGCGTTCTCGCACTCGGAGTCGAGTCCAAGAAAACACGGCCCTTAGCAGTGTTTTATTTTTGTCCTAGTCAAGGTTAAAAGGAGTTTCTATTCTAAACCAATTCACGCTCACAACTCTACTGCAAAGGAAAGCAGCTCCAAAACCAGAACCGCATTCGGCCTGAGTGACTCTCTTAGACATTTGAGCAGAGTCGCTTTAGCCACATCTCTCTCCACAGTTACTGCTTCCTAAAACAAATGCCCACCGGGTGAGAGACAGAGGAGCAGTGAGAAGGGGCACAGAGCTGGGAGTCCCTCGTGGCAACAAGAGGTGAACCTGACAAAGGGACATGGCTGCGGGCCCAGCTTGTGAAACTCTCTCCTCTCCTGTGCTGTGAGAGCCACCCGGGACCTACTCAATGGCCACATAAGGAGGAGGCCAGGGGTCAAGGGGTTTCCCAGCTTGTCCCCTAAAACGCCACCCGTCCTGACCCGAGGGGCACAGTGGGAGTGGAAGCGGTCTGCAGGCAGAGGCCCCAGTTCAAATCGTATCCAACCCGCTTAGGGACCGTGAGATTTTGGGCAAGCCCCTTCGACTCCCAAATTCCACAAGTGCGCACCATGGAGGGAGAGCCTGACCCTCAAAGGTTGAGGATGACAGAGAACAAGTGCAAAGCGCCCTGCACACTGTCCACGCTCTGCCTACCACGAAGAAAGACTGTCATGTTTGGTGAAAGTGAGTGTGCTTCCTGGCGGGTGAAGGTCGTTCAAAACCCCCTCGAATCCTGTCCCAGGCCTGTGCTGCTCCTGCTTAGGTCAGATGGTCCTGAAAGGCCAGACAATGCCTGGTCGAATGTTCCTCAGCTATGCGTGCTGCCTTCTCTCCAGCTTCAGGCTCTCACAGGGGAGGGGGGCTGCAGTGACAACACCATCATCTTAAAATTCAGACATATCTGTAGCCAGGCGCGGTGGCTCAAGCCTGCAATCCCTGTACTTTGGGAGGCTGAGGCAGGAGGATTGCTTGAAGCCAGGAGTTACACACAAATCCAGGCAACATAGCAAGACCGTTTCTAAAAAACTTTTTTTTAATTAGCCAGGCAAATGGCGCGTACCTGTAGTCCCAGCTACTCAGGAGGATCGCTTGAGCCCAGGAGTTGGAGGCTGCAGTGAGCTATGATGATGCCACTGCACTCTAGCCAGGGCAACAGAGCAAGACCCTATTTCTTAAAAAAAGAAAAAGACGTATCCGAGTCTGAACCTTGCCTCTGCCTCTGACTTAGATGTGTGACCTTGAAGAAACCACTGGACATCTGAGTGATGAGCATCAATGCATAGCAGGAACACATGTCCTGGAAAGCTTCCGGAAGGAGAGGTTTGAATCAGGTGGTTCAAGTGTCACTTCCTGGGCCCACGTACTGTGAGAAAAGCCCAACTTGGGCAAGTCCAAGAGTAACTAGCTAGTCCCACTGTATGAGCTACAAATAAAGCTGTACTCTTTCTTTTCTGAAATACTTTCTAAATGATGTAACGTCTCCTCCACTGAGGATTAATTAGAAAATAACAGTTTTTGAAGAATAAAAATCACCTGCAATATTTTAAAAAGTGAGTACAGCAAAAGACTGGACCCCACGAGTGGATTCAAGTCTAGTTGCTGCCACCGTCCTGCCATTTCAAGCCCTCGCCTGTACCCAATCTGCCTGCCCTCCAATCAAAAGGGGACGAGGGGACAAAGCCGCTCCCTTACACAAGTACTTCGTGCTCACCAACTGTGCGAGAGGGAGGACAGTGGTTTGGCACCAAAAGCAGCCATCGCAGGGACAGGCTCGAGTGCTCTTTCCCTGATGGCACGAGTGTCTGGCAGCATGACCGGAGGACACATGTTTGCGAGGGGTCAGAGCAAGCGAGCTGGACAGGAGCATCACGTGGCAGGGTCAGCAGCTCTGCTCCCAGCACACACAGGGGCCAGTGCTTTGCACAGGCCACCACAGCAGGGAAAATGTGACCCGAGTCAGATCTCTGGCTAATCTACGCTCTAACGTGGAGAATGAAGGCAGGTAGGTAGGTCCTCCTCAGTGTTCATTCATCCAAAACCCAGTTGCTTAACTGTTTCCGGAGCTTCCCTGCAGAAAGCCGTCCTTTTTAAAAGGAAGGGTGAAGAAATCACCAAGAAAACAAGTGGGAGATAGAAATTACTGATGCTCCTCTATCTGAGCTGCTGTCCACTGCCCAATGCCTGGCTCTCCATTCCTCACACGGGGTGACATTTCCAGGCTCAGGAACAAGCTGGCAAGTGCCAGCCACCTTGGGAACAACTCCAGTGCATGAGCATTTTTTTCCAACAAGTTTAGAGTCCCCATTTCAACTTGTTCTCTTAGAGCCTCCACTAACAGTTTTTAATAAAGGAGTGGAGGCTGCTGAGCTCACAGAGAACCAGGAGAAACAGCAGCCGCGGGCGTGGCCAACAGAAACAGTCCCTGAAACACCAGAGTGCTTCAGAACACGCTGCAGAGGGTTTTGACAGACAGGTCCTTATTTTTTTTTTTTCAAATTATACATTTCTTTTGCATTTTCACAAGTGTTTTTTAAAAACGCTTTTCACAATTTTAGAACAATTAAAATCCTACCTTCTAAAATACACCCACACACAAGTGTGCACATGCACACGCATACATGTATACATACACCTCTATGCACAGACTATCTCGAGACGAGAGAATAAGAAACCAGTACCCATGGCTGCCTCTAGATCAATGATAGGAGACATTTTTCAAAATACATTTTTTGTACCATGAACAATGCTCTGTATTTAAAAAAAAAAAGACTCTTTTTTTAGAATAACTTAAAGAACTGACTTAGTAAACAACACTAAGATAAACTACAATTTAAGAAGGAATCTTTTTTCCCTTTAATTCTGAGATGAGCCTTTTTGCCTAATTGCATACTGTACCCCTAAGAAAAGCCTTTATTTTTTCACTTGGTGGCTGTGGCTAGGCAATCTAAATATTAAACATCCCTCATTCATTCATTCATTCATTCATTTGAGACAGTCTTACTCTGTTGCCCAGGCTAGAGTGCCGTGGTGTCAGCCTAGCTCACAGCAACCTCAAACTCCTGGGCTCAAGCGATCCTACTGCCTCAGCCTCCCAGGTAGCTGGGACTACAGGCATGCACCACTATGCCCTGCTAATTTTTTATATGTATATCTTTAGTTGTCCAGCTAATTTCTTTATATTTTTAGTAGAGACGGGGTCTTGCTCTTGCTCAGGCTAGTCTCAAACTCCTGAGCTCAAATGATCCTCCCGCCTCGGCCTCCCAGAGTGCTAGGATTACAGACGTGAGCCACCACGCCCAGCCTCCTGCTTTCTTTTAAATTCATTGTAAAGCATTCACTGACGTGGGCCTCTGTGAGCAGCCCCCAGCTTGTGGACTTCTTCAAATAGCGCCCCCTCTGGAGCCTCCTGGAGCCTAGAGCATGCTGATACACCCATGTGCCTTAGTGTCCCTGCTCCGCATTCCCGAGGACAGCCTTTCACAGGGCTCCTTATGGGAACTGGACACTTGGGTACGCCACTCCCTCCCATCTCCTACCCACAGGCCCCAGGACAAGCTGTCCCACCGCGGGAGTCAAGGCAGCTGAGGGCCTGGTGGAGGCCTTGCTCCACCCATGCACCATGCAGGAGTCTCACAGACGCCAGGGCAGTGTGCAATGGCAGAACGTGCCGTGGCAGGAAGGGGGCAGCCGCGACCCAGAAGGGGAAGCATGTCACGTGACCCTCTTCCTGGCCCAGCTGCACACTGGGCACATACTGTGACATCAGGTGACTCTGCTCTCTGGCCATATCCTCAAGCCTGCCCAGGCCAGCCTTACCCTCCACGGGAAATACTGGTCTTCCAGGCGACCAATTCCCAGGCACCCTCGGATGTTCTTGCCCCACACAAACAGCTCTCCTTTGTCTGCAAAGAGAGGAAAAAACAGTGGCTTGGTTGGGGCTATGCAAAAATCAAGTCTCCAAGAAGAGGATGGGTCATGAGAACAGGCTTTCTAGAACCAGGTGCAAACAGGGCCCACTGTCAAACTACAATTTTTACCAGGTATTAATGCTTTCTTTTGAAGGGAAAAGTAAGTGTTTTAGATGCTGTCCCCATACCAAACACATGTCCAAGCCCAGGACATGCACTGTGTCCATCCACATGGGATGAGCTCGCCCGTGGAGCTGCATGCAGAGGTGGCCCCAGATCCCACCCACAGTCTAACCAGACTGTCCTCCACAAATCCTGGCCACACCCTGTGCTTCCTAAGTTGATAGTGAGAAGTAGGACAATTTGTCATTCCTTCTTTGGGTGTCCACATGTCAGGAGCATTCAGTCAAGTGACATCTAGTTCCTGGGAGCCTGTTTGTACCAGGTCTATGTCTATGTTCTGGGAACAGGGACAGGACAGTGACTGAACAGACATGGTTCCCGTCCTCATGGGACTAGATCTAATCAAAGAGCTAGAAATAGAAAAATGATTAACTGACAGATACATGTTTACAAATTGTAAAAAGTGTCATGAAGGAAAAGGACAGGGTGCTGCTCTAAGAGGACAGCCCAGGAGATGGAATGTAGACCAGGGCCCTGGGGGTGCTGCCTCAAGGAGGGCCCCGGCCCTGAGCAGCCTCCCAGCCTCCAGACCAGACCCCATCTGCACAGCTCGGGCACGCCTCAGCATGGAGCCTCATCGCACTACCTGCTGTCGGGCAAAAGGCTGGGGTCACAGGAGGCAGAGGAAGCGACGTGGAGAAGCCAAGACTACAACATCCTGCACTGATGAAATAAGGAATCCTCTGTTTCAAGCTATCACAGCCCCACGGGTCTGGCCACCCCCCTTGCCCTCCACATCAAGTCTTACGTATTTAACAGAACAATTCGGTGTGGCTCCCCAAAATGTTAGCAGACCACAGACAGGATAAATAAACCAAGTCCAGTTCCCAGATGGCCAACGGCAAATGCTGGGCACGCAGGCAGGGGAGAAACCCAAGCTCTGATGCTCCTTCTGCCGAGGGACAGTAATCTATACCTGGAAAGTGGCTGCTGGGTTCTGGGGGAAATCTAGAGAGGGATTTCGTTGCAGTGGGACCTGAAATGGCTACACGGCATGATAGCAAACAGGGAAGAGTCAACTCTAGTCAAATGCTTCACACAGAATTCCAAATAGTTGACTTGGCACATAAGTTAAGCCTTCAAACATTCTGGAAAATAGATATTTGTGGCCCCCAGCATTGGTCCATATGACTCTTATTTGCTAAATTGAAATAGCTTTAAAAAATTTACGAGACCTAGACTCATCTGCAAAGGGAAGTAGCTGCTCTGGCTGAGCAGTGGCAGGGAATTCTTCAGCTCCCCTAAAGTTGCTTTACTTCACGCTTTAATACACTCAGAGTCAGATCAAACTCCAACCCACAACAACCTAGGCTACAGCCGGCCAGTTTTAAGGCCCGGAAATCTGGATTTCAGACAGTAAGTGAATAGCAGTTAGGACCCTGGTATGGAGGGTAGACATCTGGAACCGTCCTCACACAAGCATGAGGCCAGAGAACACAAACAGGGACGACCCAAACTGACTGTCCTGGCCCAGATGTTTACAAACAAAACAATCACTTGCCATGAGATGAAAAGATTTCTTAATTGCAAGGAAATAATTAATTTGCTTGAGAATCACAAAATGAAATTAGCTTAGTACAGTTTTACTACTCAAGTCAACTAAAAGCAGCAGATTGAACCCACAGTAACTGTGGTGGAAGCAGAGATGTAATCAAGAGAAGGCGCACATTCTAGGGGCCTGCAGGGTAACTGGATACTCTGTGGCTTTGTAATTTGGCAAGTCTTTAAGAAAACCTCCATTTCAGCCTTCCCTTTCATCATTCTCTTCCCCAGCACTTTGGAGAAATTGGTGGATTTATCTCCATAAAACCACAGGATAGTCTTACAAATCTGCCTCTTGCCATCACATGGCCCTGGGTCAGATCGGGGTTTCTGGCGTGGCCAGGGGATGGGATTAAGGCCCACACATTCATTTCCTAACTGTCCACCCGTGGATTCGTGAAACCTCTGCTGGTCTCCTCTAGCGCCCTGACACACTCCAGGTCCCCTCCTCCTGCCACCAGCGGGTGCCCTCTTGAGAATCTTCACATTCACATCAGCCTAACCACAGACCAAATAAACCAAAAGCAAAACTCTAGGATAAAACAAAGGACACACATTATACAATCTCAAGCCAAACAACTTCTAGATCAGTCACCCTCTTTAATTAACCATATAAAGGCGCCACTCTGCTGGATGGATGCAAACTGAGAGCTGCCCAGAGTTTGGGGTTGCAGCTGAAAGAGGGCCCTTCTGCCGGTCCTGCTCTGGGGCTGTCGGGGCTGGGTCACTTACTGGTAAGTGCTGCAAAGTGGCTGAGTCCACATCGAATGCGGGAAACCTGGATTTCTGGGTTGAATTCGGTCAAGCCAAAGAGGGTGGGTGGAATCATTTCTGGAAGAGCAGTTTCCACTAGGTTTGGTCCTTTCCCAAGAATTCCATATCCCCAGACAAAAACATGTCCTTCCCCTACATTACAGGAAAAACAACGGTCAGTAAGTCAATCCAAGGAGAGCCCTCCCTCACCAGAAATTCAAACTGCACCACCAAGATTCATTATATCCACACAGATTTTTCTTTTTTCTCCTTGCTTGGCAAGAACATGCTGACAGAGATTTAAAATAATCCTTTCTCCCCTGCTTAAATTCTTGCTTGTGGAGTCTGTCTAGCCAGCTAACCAATCTCAGAACGCAAACTTCCCACATCTTGAGTGCAACCTGGAAAAGACCAGTCGGTAAACCAGCCAGAAAACCCACGTGAACACAGAACTCGAGGACAGTTTTCTCCCCTCCTGACAGCTTTCAGCTGCACACTGATCAGAAGAGTGAGCCAAACAGATAAATGATTTCTGGAGAGATTCTTAAAACCCTTAGCAATATTTTTTCAGTTACAAAAAGTTTAATATTCATCAGTGGTGCCAGATATTTAATCCCAGGGGCCCGGATCTCAGTTTCCAAACTCTAAGGCTCCTCTCCCATCTGCCTTTTATTTCTTGGCTGCAGAAGGCAGAGCTGGAGTCTCTGGCCCAGGCTGGGGTTTGGGGGGGAATAAAGCAGTTCCTTCTCCGCTCCAGAAGTTTGCTATAGTGTGACTGAGCTCTGTTGCTGTCTGTCTACAGATAAATCATGGGCTGTTATCTTTCTGTCAAGCATTTCACCCTCACCCTGTGATAGCTGAACTCAGTCCAACTACATCTTCCAGTGGCCACGTTCCCTCCTCTGGGCTGAGGTCTACAGCCTGTGAGTCCAGTGGACGCTGACCACTCCCACACCCGATCCACCTACAGTTCCCAGTGAGCTGCAGGAAGAGGGTCTCACCATTGAGCACAGCACAGCCGGTACCGCCACACGCAGCCTGCTGCACCTTGCCCACTCCTGAGAAGCGTAAGCACCGGGGCACGTTCACCTGAATGAAAGGAAGGGGCCACACTGTGAGGAAAGCAAAGCAGTGAGAGCAGGGCAGCATTCCGGTCTCACGCACGGAGTGGCAGGTCCAGTCCATTCCTTCACTCCACAAGTATTTCCTGGACATCTAGCACATGCTGAGCATCATGCTAGGTGCTGGGGACACAGAAGGAGCGATGCAGACCCGGTTTCCACCCCCCGAGAATTCTAGCCTAGCAGAACAGGCAGACGTCAACCAAAATTAATGCAAAATTACATGTGTGCTAAATGCCACAAAGGGAAAGTTCAAGGACCTCCTGAGAGTGAGTGACAGAGAACGAGACCAGGTCTGAAGGGAGGAGCAGTCAGGCGAGGCTTCAATGTGTCCTGAGATCTGAAGGGTAAGTAGGAGTTACCCGGGCAAGGGGAGAGGAGGGGACAGCCCAGGTGGAGGAGAGGCACGTGCAAAAGGAATGGGGTGAGCATGGCCCATTTTGGGAGTTAGAAGTAGATTAGGGTGGCTGAAGCAGGGGAACAAGGAGGAAAAGGTACAGACGCCAGCGGGGCCAAGGGAAGCCACAGCACACAGGATAACACAGGCCACAGTAAGGATTGGTCCTTATCCCAAACACGGTGGGAAGCCAGTAAGTCCCCAGCAGGGCAGAGACAGGCTCTCTGGAGTAGAACTTGAGCGGGCCAGGGGACAAGTGTGATTTCCCTTTGGACGTACTGACATGTCACAGTCAATGTCAAGTGTGCTGAGAGGTCAAGAAAGACAAATACTGGAAAATGTTCTCCAGATGCTTTATCATTTTTAGCCACCCTGGCAAAGCCATCCGGCAAACTGATAACGCAGAAGCTAAGCGGGCTGGACTGAAGAATAAACAGGGGACGAGGAGATGGACGTGGTCAGCAAACGCAGCTCTAAGAAGTTCGGCTCAGAGGGAGGCAGGAGGCAAAGCAGGGCTGGGGTGGGGAGAGGAAGGAGTCTAGGTAAGGCTTGCTCAGGGGGAGACACGAGTCAGGTGTAGAGGCTGCCTGCGAGGAACTAGCAGAGGAAGAGGTTGAAATGATGAAGGAAGGCCCGAAGGGTGGAATAAAGTTTCTGAGAAAGTGAGAGGAGATGGGTCCAGGGCAAAGAGAAAACACTCGGCTTCCAACGGAGCTCCCCGCTCCACGGTTACACGGGGCACGCTCAAGGGGGTGCAGACACAGGGAGTGCACAGGGGGTGCAGACGTGCAGTGCGCAACGGAGCCATTCCCACCTGACAGCGTCTGCTTATTACACTGGAGGCAAGATCTGCTGCGAGGGAGATGGGAGGGTCAGAGGCTCGGAGGGGGAAGTGCGCCCAACTTAGCTTTCCAGCAGGACTTGGTCTTGGCACTTCTACTGAGAAATGACTTTAGCAAGATAGATTTTAAGTGCTTCAGTGACAGCCATGACTCTCTACAGATTCACTTTCAGATGGAGACAGCTGGAGGATAACCATCCCCAAGCTGACCAGAAAGGACTAAAGGGGCTCACTGGCCCAGAAGACGCCTGGACGAAGCAGGGCCGTCAGGGCTGCGCCCCGGACTCTGCTGCGGGGCTCTCCGAGAGTCTCTGCCTAACTGTGCCCTGGCACGGTGCCCTCGCACGTGCTGAGACATGCTCCAGCAAACAGCCATCGGAAACTCACCACTCACCCTGACGGGATGAGGCTCGGGCCATGACAAAAAAATCAAGAGTGAATCAATTTTTTAAAATAAATAAATAAGTGTAATTTTTAAAAACCCAGACTGTGGCAAAAATGGCTCAGTGATCCCATCTCCTGCTATTCACACCCAGGTGTAATCCCAACTCTTGTGTGCAGGCTAGATCTAGTGACTTCTAAGGGACAGAATTCCAGCAACAGTGGCAACAGGGGATGTCATTTCTGAGATTAAATTATGAAGCACTGGCTTCTGCCTTGCTGGCACCCTCCTGCCCTCTCATTTGCTCACTATGGTGACGCCAGCTGCCATGTTGTGTGCTGCCCCGTGGAGAAGCTGTGTGACAAGGAACCAAGGAAGGCCTGGCCGACAGCTATTGGCTGGCCAGCCGCCAGCAAGGAAAGGGGGCCTCGGTCCAACAGTCCACGAGGGCCTGCACCCTGCCAACACCACCAGAGTGAGCTTGGCTCAGATCCCTTCCTGGCTGAACCCGAAGATGACTGCAGCCTTTAAGAGACTCAGAGCCAAAGGACCCAGCTAAGCCACCCCTAGATTCCTGACCCACAGAAACGGTGATGTGACACATGTGTGTTGTTTTAATCCGCTAAGTTTCAGGGTCAAGTGTCATGCAGCAATAGACAATGACGTGACATTCGATCTGTCCCCCGCAGGAAGGCCAGGGGAGACGTTTTTCTCAGGCTTTGGTGTCAGGAAGAACAGTACTTCTGAACACCTTATTTGCTGTTTATCTTACAGAAACAATAAATCGTAAATGACCATGTTTTCTTCTTTGTAAGAGAACTCAGAGCCAAATCTGCAACCACTTCTAGCCACTGTGCCAGACCACAGAGGAGGCATTTTTTATCTTATTAGCTGATCTTTAGTTTCCCTTTGTGCAGATTATGTTAATATATATTTGATCACATTAAGGGATGTAGTATGTTTCTTAAACTGTCCTTATCTTTTAGAGAGACATACTGAAATTTTTATGAATGAAATATGATGTCTAGGATTTGCTTCAAAATAATCCAGGACAGAGAAGTAGGTGAAATTATAGATGCAACAAAAGTGGCCATTAGTGGTATGGGGTCTTCTGAAGGAGTGATATAAACAGTCTGGAATTAGATTGTGGGGACAGCTGCACAACTTTGTGAATGCACTAAACCCACTCAATCGTACACTTTAAAATAGTGAATTGTATCTCCATTAAAAAAAATTGGTCATGGCTGGGCGCGGTGGCTCACGCCTATAATCCTAGCACTCTGGTAGGCCAAGGCAGGTGGATCGCTGAAGGTCAGGAGTTCAAAACCAGCCTGAGCAAGAGTGAGACCCCATCTCTACTAAAAATTGAAAGAAATTAATTGGCCAACTAATAATATATAGAAAAAATTAGCTGGGCATGGTGGCACATGCCTGTAGTCCCAGCCACTTGGGAGGCTGAGGCAGAAGGATTGCTTGAGCCCAGGAGTTTGAGGTTGCTGTGAGCTAGGCTGATGC